>CP139501.1:298563019-298746140 GCA_021014915.2 Artemisia tridentata subsp. tridentata
CAGATGTCCAACCGAAAAAAACCAGCAAGTATCAAAGGCATCGTCATCGCATTCAAACACTTGGTTACATTTCCAAAATCCAGCAAGTATCAAAGGTTGTTTTTTATTATTATTATTATTATTATTATTATTATTATTATTATTATTATTATTATTATTATTATTATTATTATTTTATTTTATTTTTTTTTATTTTTTTTTTATTTTTTTTTAATAATAAATTTTCATTAAACATAGCAAATATTACATAAAGTTGGATGGGAGTCTAGACACAAGTTGTGCTCCCACTCCTTTCTGAATACAAAAGCTAACTCTATGAAAGATAAAAACACCACTTTTAGCATTATTTGAGTGACTATTGGCAATAGACTTAATGCGTGAAAGTGTGTTCAAAGCCTCTGCATCGAATTCCCCGAACGTGGAAAAGGCAAAAGGTATGAACTTGTATCCATTGTCCTCATATTTGGAAGCATACTTTCTATTTTTCTTCTCCACAGCATTTCGCAAGGCTACCCCAGGAGCCCATGAAGTCGCCCCACTACCAGCAAATGGAGAGATGCCAGTCACATCCAAGCATGCATCTTTACCTTGAAGCCAATTAAATAATAACAAGTCTGCAGGCCGTAGCTCCTTCCCGTCCTCCGAAAGGAATCCCATCGGAGCCTCCCTATTGACGGCTTGGGTCAGAGGATGAACCATCGCCAATTCCGATCTGTGTTGTGTTATAGGCTTTCCGTACCTATGTTCCCTAAAGGTAGCCTCTGCCCGAGTTGTAATGTGCATCGTATGGACATATGGGGGGATCATGCGGTCCACTGTTCCAGCGAAGTGGGTGTGAAGTTCAGGCATAATCTGGTGCGTGATATTATTATTATTATTATTATTATTATTATTATTATTATTATTATTATTATTATTATTATTATTATTATTATTATTATTAAATCTTCATAGTTCCCAGCATACACCTCCACCATCCCACCATCAACACCACCACAACCCTCATAAACCCTTTAATTTTGTTGAATGCTTTAACAAAATTCTTGTGCATAAGTAATGATTTCCAAGAAAATCCAAGGCATATCTTTAACAAAATTCTTGTGCATAAGTAATGATTTCCACAAACTTCTTCTATCCACAGTGTGCACCATAGCATAAACAAAAGAACAAAAGAAGCTTGGATCACCATTAATAGGCTCTACCAAACAATGCATGACTTGGGAAGTCTGGTCCAGTACCATAAGATTGATACAGTTTGGGTCCCAACCAACTATGATTCTCGTACCACCACTACAAACAGAACTGTTGGAGACACAATCCCAATCACCCAAAACTCTTCTACAAACCTTAGACAAATTCTTATTCTTCACACGAGTTTCAAGAAGCCTTATAAACTATAATTATCTTCCCTCAAAAGCTGAATAACTTGATCCAGTATTGTTCAATCCCCTCACATTCCAAGCGAAATTTTTAAACATCATTGGAAACATCTTGGTTATCTGCTGAATTATTCACTAAAGCATCAACAGTGTTCACATCAAATTCGGGCTTCATATCGGCTGCAACTCCATCAGTTTCAGAATCCACATCATCTTCACAAGCAGGATCTAGATGGAACTTATGGCAGTTGTTATAAAAATATTCCATTTGTTTCAAAGACCAATCACAACCCAAATCAACCAAACCCATTACTTCCTTGTTCTCTATACCCTTTTTATGTCGATTCTCCATATGTGGTACCTTCTTTTACATAACTAACACTAGCCTTAATCTTTTCAACTATTGTTGTCCCCTCTACAAAAACAGAACCAAAACAATCAATTTCCACTCCTAAATCACTACTAAACGTTTCCTCCAGCCCACTCTCTTCGTCTTCACTTGAGCTCGCAATAATCACATTCCCACAAAACCCAGACTTCAAACCAGCTCCATGCACCCCTTTCCCGAAACCAGCATCCAAAAGCAAACCACAACACCCCAAAACACTCGCAAAACTAATCTCATTCCACAAAAACCCATCTCTCCTCATTTCCACAAAAACACATAACCCCTCATTCGCAAACTTGTTACTCGAATACGCGGAAATCAAAGCATTCCATGTCCCACCATCTGTCTGAGGCATTTCATCAAACAGTTCACGTGCATCATCCAAACAGCCACATTTCCCATAAGCTTCAATGTGAGCAAATGGGATTCGAGTTTACGGGTTTCGACAATGGCGCGTTTTGAAGCACAAAGATTGAAAAGTGAAGCGTATAATGAAAAGTCAACGGGCAAGACACCGTCCCTCCCACCACCGAAACTGCCATCACCACCAATTTGGGTTTTGGTGGTTGTGGTGGCTTCTAATTTTTCAAAAGATGAAGATGATGTGTTGGTGCCTGTGTTTGTGTATTAGATTTGTTGGTGTTTGTGTTTGTGTATTAGATTTAAGAAGAAAGGTTTAAAAAAAAGTAGGTAGTGGTGTAGTGGTTGTTATAAAGAAGAAGAGATATGCAAAAGGACCTAATTACCCCTCAATTTTTACTAACTTAACCCAGGTCAACGGTCAAGGGACTAAACCCGTGATGGGTCGCATCATAAGGGACTGGATCCGGTAAAAATTTAACTCAGGGACTAAAAGTGTTAAACCCGGACGCGTTCAGGGACCATTTTTGATATTAAATCTTCCAATTATATAGATTCGTAACACACACACACATATGCGCATTACCTGCGTCTTATTGATGAAAAATGTCGCAACTTTATAGGTTGAACTAATTCTGATCTAATAATGGATTTGACCGTGTGTTATTGACGAAAAGTGTCGCAACTAGCGTAAGATGTGAATGATATTCAAATATGCAAGTTAGTGACTTGTCAACTTCTTTACATAGATGAATTATGAGAATTGTATACATGTTTTGAAAATTGATGCCTGAATGAAGAATCACACGAATCATACTGTATTTTGAGTGATTTATTGTAAACTGTATAATCAAGAACACATCATTTTAAGGTCTAAATCATCGAGGAAACATCACCAATTGTGCGGGCATCTTTGCCTAACCATTTGTAGTCTCAGTTACAAACTCTATAAGACCTTTAATTATGTTTTCTAGTACCAAATATTTTGTGATCATGACTTTGTTTGCTATGAATGGCTAGTGACTTTATGCACTTGTTTGGATGATGTTTGTGGTATGCTGTTTGCTTATTTGTGATGACATGTTCTTAATCAATTTCAAGCTAATACTAAAATCTAATTGTGCTTAAGTTTCATGTGACAATTGTTTATCGAACTTGGTTGGTTGATGATAGTGTCATAGGTCGAAAGGGTCATTGTTATTCAAACAATTGTAGTCTTTTTGTCTATGACCGGCTACCTTTTTGTATTGACCATTTCTTAAGTTTTTTGATTAAACAAGAAACTTTTGCGTGGTTGTTGGTGAAATTGTGAAACTACCGCGAATTGGTTTTGCTAAAAGAAGGATTAGTCTTGAATTGATTGATTGGACTTGAGGCTTGTTTTCATCACTATATGATCTTGACGAGGATTGTTGGTCTTAAAAACAATAGATTACATCATCATCTAATTCTCATAATCAAGTTGTTAAGAACAATTATCACGGATTTAGCAAACTAAATACCAAAACTAGTCTAAACAATTGAAGTTGTTTTCTATTGAATTATAATCATCATTATTTGATTGCTCGTCATTTTTGCTCTAATGTTTAAAGTATTGATTCTAGTCTTACAGAAAAAAACTAAAAAAAATTATTGCAAACGACCTCGGCTTACCAATTTATATCTTGCTACACACGGACGATTATATTTGCCCGTATGTGTTTTGTTAAAATATAGGTAATTCGTGTTTACAAATTTAAAAATTGCACACGTGAAACACATCATATCATGTTAAGTGGAAAGTTTTGTTTATGAGTTGCATACCCGTGTCAATATGGACTCGTTTCTTTTTTTTTTACCTCCAGTGATGTTGCACCAGATCTTAACTACTTATAATGTAAAAATGGTCAAGTGAAAAGTGGAAAACTGAAATTTCAGTCAATGCCCATTTTGCCCTTGTCAATGAATGGAAATCGAATGCTCAATGAATGCCTGGTCAATGGTGATTAAATGGGAAGTATCGAATGGAAAGTATTGATGGTGAGTTAATGAAACGTGAAATGGTCAAGGCTGCGTTTGAAAGTGGAAAACTGAATGAAACGTGAGTGAATATGGAAAGAATTGGATCTATGTATGGCAACACTTCAATCACTAAACAATACAAGGCAACTCGTCAATCACTATCTATGGCAACTCGTCAATCAGTGAACAATACACGGCTGACTTTATACACATACATAAAAACACACACTCAAAATTCTCTCTATTTCAACTCATACAAAAACAAGCCGCTACACATAAAGCCTTCTGTCGCCGTCGCTTCGATGCTGCCAGTCCCTCGATGCCGCCATTTATCCTTTATTGTCGGTGAATGGTGTGTGACGACGGTGATGGGTGTTTGACGATGGTGATGGTGGTGGTAGTTAACAAGTACAATAAACGGGCTTCGAAGGTTTGTTAGTTTTTGCTTTGAACACAAAAAATTGAGGATACTTTGAGCTCGTTTATTACTCCGTATATGAGATTTTTTTTTGGGGTTTTTTATTTTTATTTTTATCTCTCGAGATTTATGATTTTGAATATGATATCTTTTAATTTGGTTTTAGATCTTTAATTCTTCTTTTGCTATGATGGTGGATCTGTTTGAATACGAGATGTTATATATGTTGTTTTTCTCGTGATGTTATTTTTGTTTTGGGTCGTACGAATTTAAGCTTGTGTTGATTGAGATCTATCTCTGTCCTTTGTTATACTTATACATGTGACTGAGTCCTTCAAAGTGATAATATGAAAGGTGACTAACTGAATTGTAATGGTAGTGATGTTGCCTATTTGTTATCCTTTGGTGAGTTCTTATAATCTTATTTCAAAGTTGGCCTGGCCAATTATGCTCTCTAAGGCAAATGAAGTTTGTGTTTTGATGCGAGTTTGAGTTTTAATGTTTTGTGGTTGGGCAAAACCAGAGCATGCGAGTTGACATTATATGTCTAAACTATTTTAATCAAGTTTTGGCTAATACTAAACTATTGTTGTAGGTTATAATTATTTAGCAAAGTTATTAGTAAAGCCGGTCAAAGAGTACGCGAAGAGTAACATGCATTATTATTTTTTGAACGGCGAGGAGTAACGTGCATTATTAGTTATTATCTTATAATTGATGTAATGTTTTATTTTGAGTTTTACTAAATGTTTTTATATGTTTTTTGATACATGTTAAGAATGTTGCCTTGAGTTGGTATTATCGCATGACAATTACATTTTGATCTTCTCACGTTCTATTCAAACGTTACACGAAACTACCACAATATCGCATATCGTTAATTGTTTGCCCCTAGGATTTTTCGTCGTTATGCATGGGTACTCGTCTAATATTTATTAATCTATATATAGTTCCGTTGTTGCACACGTGAAACACATCATAAGTGGAAAGTTTTGTTTATAAGCTGCATACCCGTGTCAATATGGACTCATTTATTTTCTTTTTTACCTCCAGTTATGTTGCACCAATTATTTATTAATCTATAGAGTTAACTACATTTTTGGTCCTTGTGGTTTGTTGGGTATTTCATTTTTGGTCCAATTTTTTAAAAAGTTTTTGATTCAGTCCAAAAGTGATACTTTCATTCCACGTTTGGTCTATTTTTATTAACACCGTTAGTTGGACTAGTTTGACCGTTAATTAGAAAGACATTTTCGTCTTTTTATTATATTATATTAAAAACCCCAAGTAGGTCCCACACAATCACACTCTTTTTACTTTATCCTCATAACCATTATAACTAAAATATAAAAATGGAGAACTATTCACCATAGACTTTAGGGGTCCATTTTCTTTTGTGGCCCGTTACCTGATCTGTACCTTTTGGGCTCCGCCCGGATAAAACCAGTTATCTCTCACATCTCTCTCACATTCTCCTTCGCTCCGACACCGGTAAAAAAACCGTCCGATCAAACTTTGCCCGATCCAACCCAACTATAGTGAATTCATCTATAGTGTTTTTGTGAGTGTGGTTACTATAGATCTACAGTGTATATGTGAGAGGAACAAATTTGTGTGGTTGTGTTTGAGCCATATGTTACCAGGTACGATCCCCCTTTTTTTCCAGCCACATATTGCTTATTATTTGTTATGGTTGTGTTTGTTTATGTGTTTCTTGAAAGTTCTTCCACACTCACAGACACACACACATTAATCATTAACAAGGTAAAATTAGGATTTTTTTTTTTTTAATATACACATACACCAGATAAGCTTATATCCTGAAGATTCGCGATTGTTACTTCTTGCTTTTTTTTTTGGCCCTTCGAGATTCGGTAACAATTGATCAGTTAGGGTTACTGTTTTGGGGTTAATATTGTCATCTTAGATTTACTACTTTAATTGCTGCAATTTGCCTGATGATTGTGATTTTTGTGGTATGTTATTATATTAGGGTTACTTTTTTGGGTTAACCATTAAAGAGAATTAGTGTTTTACAAAATTTTGGCTTTTTTCTAATTTTTAGGTTTTTTAAACAATTATCTTATGTCGTTACCGATAAAAAGAATTAGTGTTTTACATAATTTTGGGTTTTTTCTAATTTTTGGGTTTTTTAAACAATTATCTTTTTTTTTTCTTTTTTTTAATATACATATACACCAGATAAGCTTATATCCTGAAGATTCGCGATTGTCACTTCTTGCTTTTTTTTTTGGACCTTCGAGATTCGGTAACAGTTGATCAGTTAGGGTTACTGTTTTGGGGTTAATATTGTCATCTTAGATTTACTACTTTAATTGTTGAAATTTTTGGGCTTTTTAAACAATTATCTTATGTCGTTGGTTTTTTTTTTCAGTTTATGGCTTATTTATAAGCCATAATTTGAAGATGGTTGGATTAGCTTATTCACCCTGCTTATGAGCTTATTTATTTTTTAAAAGCTGATAAGGTTTATTTTTTTCGTAGGATTTTATGCCATTTTTGCTGCTGGAACATGATGGGTGAAAGCGGGTTGTATCTTGGCGGGGCATCACGACCAGATTCGTGTTTGCAGCCATGAGATGTTCGCATACCCTTTTATCCGGTTACACACTTGCAAATGGCTGCTATTCGCTCAATGTGTGTTGTGCCGGTACGCACGTGTAGCATAGCGCTGGCGACGATGACATTCGACAGCCTTCGCTCTTTTGGTAAGCGATGTTTGACAAAACATGTATCATTTGAATTTTTTTTTTTTTGCAATTTTATTCACCTCAAAGTAGTTTATAACTTTTTCGGTAGTTTATAACCTTTATTTGACCAAAAACGGACCAAAATGACCAAAAACTAATCAAATATGCCAATATATTGTGTTTTTGTGTTTATGCATGTGCAGGTACGGATATGTGAGAAAAGGACATAAATCAAGAAAAAACTGGCAAAACCGAGCACGGGAAATGGAAAAGGGTCCAAAGCCGAAGACGGGGAAGACATACTTCATATGGATTTAATTTGAGCTCATAATTTCAGATTTAGCCCTTGGATCATGTCATAATTGCAATAACAGCCCTTGATTATACTTTCCCTAATTGGCAGGATTGGTCCTTAAGAGTTAAAAATATTTCACATTAAATCCTATAACTAACCCTTAAATTCGGATCACTATTCAATCCAAAGCCCACCACAAACAACCCAGCCCATTCCCTTTTATTAAAACCCGTAACCCAAGCACCAAACCTGGATCCCACTTCTTCTACCCAGTCAACACCCAAACACAAGTCAAACAATTAATAAAAAACCCCTAACCCCTTTTACCGCCAGTTACTATTCATCCTCCTTCTACCTCTATTTACCCTGCAACCCAAATTAACCCACCACACTTATGATGCTGACAAGACAAGGAATGACAGCTTGGCTGTTTCCCAGCACTCCATTGGCTCAGACTCCTCTTATTTTGATCCTACGGTTGACAATAGATGAATTGGTGACCAAGCTAAGATCAATGGCCAAGATTAGTGATCCAGAGCCTTCCTTGGAAACCCTAGATTCCCTCCTCAGCTGCCTATATAAGAAGACCTCATCACAACACAACAAGCTGTCCAATTTTGTAGCTAAAATTGTGTCCATTTTACTTTGTTTTAATGCTTTCTTAGTGTAATCATTTAAATTTCAGTGTTAATTTCATTTCCAGTATTGTTATTTACTCTTTTATTAATACAATTGTAAGTTTCTCATTTACCATTTTTCAGCTTTTTAATTGCTTATTGCTTGTTCATTAGTGCTTATTTGCTTTTTACTTGCTTTATCTGCTTATTATTCATCATTTATTGCTTCTAATAGCTTTTAGTAGTTTATTAGTCATTAGTTTATACTTTTACTAAAAATCTCAAAAATACCAAAAATATAGCTTATCATAGGAGTAGCTTAATTAGTGCTTATTTCTAGTTTAGAAATGTTAATTAGAGCATAATTTACTCAGTTAATCATTTGTGTTTCAGAAACTTGGCTTAAATAGGTCTATTCTAGCTTAAAACTCAAAACAGTCCCTTAAAGGAGTGTTTGGCATAAGAGAAAAAATGGGTCAATTTTGAGAATTACTGTTCATTTGCACTTGGATTAAGTTTAATCTAGCATAAATTTAGTTCGATAAGTTGTTTGTTAGAAGTTTTAAGCTTATTTGGTGATTTTGATAGAATTTAGTTAGGTGTTATAAACTATTGGTCAAATCCTGCTCACTTATGCTTAATATAGGAATAAGCTAGGGTAGTCCTAATTTTTGCTATTTCTAAGTTCATGATAGTATGTTAGTTGAATTCTGGAAGTTTGGATAAATTTCATTAGGTTGTGGATAGATTTAGGTTCAAATCAGTAGTCATGTTGCATCAGAATACTATTTACATCAGTCCTGAGTAGCAATCCTCTAGGCTAGATTTTAAACTCTTAAAAAGCTATTTAAGGTCTGAATTTTGGTTTTCTTGTTATTTGGTTAATGAACTTTAAGTATCTTAAGCTGTTGTGTGTTTTGGATCTCATCCTTGAGCTTAAAAATAAGCTTGAAGTAGCCTCAGCAGGCTGTTTTTTGCACCTGCACTTTTTTTATAATTTTGTCTCAACCAGTTTTTGTTTATGAATTTTAATAAGTTCATTATAAGCTCAATTAACCTGAAATTTGGTACAATTACTCTTTGATTGCTAGTATACTTGTTTCACATTTTTTTTTTGATTTTTTATATTAGCTTTTAGATAGCTTTTTCATAGCTGCAAGTAGGCCCCTTAGGCTGTTTGGATAAATTAGATTGCATAAGCTTTTTAAGAGTTTTTAGCTTATTTGCTTATTTAGAGTAGCTCTTTAGGTGATAATTGCTTCTTTAGACTCCCTTTAGATTCCTTTAGCTTATTTAGTTTTAGGTGTCAGCTTTTAGCTTCTTAAGTAGCTTATCCAGTTCTAAAATTTGCTTTTTAGTTTTAATTCAAAAATGATTCTAGTTCTGCTCTTAATATAGCTTATTTATAAAATGCTTGTCTTTTAAGGTTAATATTTCTTAGATTTACCCTTTTAGGCTCGGGATTAGCCCGAGCGTGCTCGTTGTTTAGGTTTCATTTACGTTTTTTTACTTATGTGTGCTTCATATTCTTGTTTTAATTGTTTTATTAGTTGTTTTTAGCTTACATTTCATAATTGTAGTTTAAAAATCCAGAATCTCACTTATTTCACTATTCACGACACAAATCACGACTCGAAATCACAAGTTTCATTCATTCCTTCGTTGGGAAAACGACTCGGGAATACATATTGCCATTGTATTTCCTTGGAGAATATTATATACTATAATTGACAAATCAGTTAATCTTATGTTACTAGAACACGAGCATTGCAGCCGAGTTCCTTCGCAGCCATGACATGCTTCATATCCTTTTGACCCTTTTCAGATGAGACTACTTAAATTTTAAGTGGCTTTTGTTTTGGGATATGAGACCTCGCGTTGTTAAATTTTGGGCTGATATTGGCCTGATGGTGTTTCACCGATTTAACGGGCAACACATACATACAGGCAGTGATGATAATTATCCGTGTTTATAAATTTTATGACTGTGATTTAGCAACACCAGTATCTTGGCGGGGCAACCTTTCCCGAGTGGTGGTTGCAGCCATGGCTGGTGTTCACTTTTACTGCTATATTTGCAGATTTGGGCTATTTCACCATGACTAATTTGGTGACATCGGTATCTTGGCGCGACAGCCTTAGCCACTGCCGAAAGATGTGAGCGTATGTATGTATGTGTGACGGGTATTCAAAATCTTGAACTTGATTTAGTGTGAATTTCATAAGAGGGTAGAAAATAAAGTGATGCATTGTTGCACATCTGTTTGTTCTTCCTAAAGCTGTAAGGACTATATCAGATAAGATTACGGAGCTTTATAACTTTCCTTTCGGAATTATTTCTTGCGCTTATTTTTTTGGGAAAACAACTAATGTTGGTGAACCTTCTTCTTGCAGTTCTAAACTGTCGTCCTAAAACATAGAATACAACAAATAATTTTATGCAGAGGCGTGTGTGAAGAGATCGGTAAGTAACGTTAATTTTACATTTTTGATGGGTGAAGAGTTATGTTTGCTGCGACCATTTATGTTAATTCTTTTTTACAAAGTGTGTTGACTAACTGGTCAAATGTATCTTTGTTTGACTGTGAATGTAGCATGAATTTTCAATTGTTAAAATTTTTGAATTTCGCAACCTTATGCAAAATGAGAATAAGTTGGTCACATGATAGTTGCTATGACTAACTTAAACTTACTTAATTCGGCAGCACAACAATAGTAACCCTGCCACTGATTATAAGGTGAACGGAACTGTGCTTGCAGGTAACCACGGGCCTGATGCAACAAGAGTGGTTGCTCTCAAGGCGGTCCAAAATGGTATTTATTAATGTTGAATTCTAGATTGTGAAAACTTAACAAGATTATCGATTTAATGTTTGACTAAATGTGTATATTGCATATCGTAACAGAAATATGGTGGACAGGAGGCCCGATTGCAAGTAGCGCAGAGGCAGGGGAAAATGCTCCAAGGCAAGCAACATATAAGTTAATGTTTGACTGAACTGGTAACTGAGTGAATATTCTGTGGGTTGTGTATAGCGTCAAAATAAAAGACCATGTGTTTGGGTGTATGGGCTGTCTATAGTGTGTAAACACCATTAATTAGACCAGAAGTAATCATAAATAGATGATAGGAAAATAACTTATATTGGTCGTATGGATATGGGTTTGGGTGTCATATTAATTGAGGGGGTTTTGTGAAATGGTTCATGAGAAGCCAAAAACCTGAAGTTCATAGTTTTTGAGATTACTATGTGGTCTGAAGTGAATTGGAGCTGAAAGAATAGTGTACGTCATGAGTTGGGAGTCACATTCTAGGCCAAGATTTCGGCATGGTCTTCTGTTTATAAAACTTAATATTTGATTTATAAAAGCAAACATCTTAAATGGTTGGAATCATCGAAGCAAGAGTTAATGAATTCTTATATGTAAATGATTAACTTACCTTACTGATGTGTATGGATTATATGAAGTCTGGAAAACAAACTTGCTCTGATATTTGAAAATATGATACATCTTATTTTATGCACAGCCACATGTATTGGTCGCAAAAGGCGGTTCAGTAACATGGATTCAGGTTAGTGCTCAACCGTGTTGTCGTGTTGCTATACATTGGGTTGCAAAACCTCTTTCATGGGTAGAATAGACACTGACCACGCCTGCTGGCTACCTGTTTGTACAGGTGCACAGACGTGTCATCCTTAAGGTGAGACATCAATGGGTGCACATGCCCAAACTGCTGAACCAGTGGTGAATGTCAGCGCCGATGCTATTCAGAGGTTTGGATGTGGAGCAGAGGACGAAAGCAAGGGAACGCAACGCCGTATATCTGGGACATAGGCTCTTCTGGATATTTGGCGTTTGTAGAAGATTGTTAATCTCATTATACGGTTAACTTCTTAATTTTAATTTATAGTTGTTGGTATATCCAACTATTAAGCCATTTTTACTTTATACATTTTTAGGTGGTATTTCATGAATGTGGGACCCTTAACAAAATATGCAGCGGGAAAGCTTATATAGACATGGAAGAAGTCGATTCTTAAACTTCTTCAAAAAACAACCATATTTCAATTACATTATTATCTCTAATTATCACTAGGGTGGTTCTTTTCTCGAAGCTCTGGTTTCAGGTAGGCAACAACGAGCTGAGGATGGACAATTAGTAATCCTTGCTGCTGGAAATAAGGTAAAATTTAGATTTTTACATAACGTCATTTAACTTCCGTGTATCGTGTGTTATAATTGTGGTCAAACTAGGGAAATTTACAAGTCAAGTTAAATGGATCACACAATGTTGGTAAATCAGGTTGGTTTGTCTTTTTTCTTCTTCTTAGACTCATAATTTAGGAAAATGATTGTAAGACTGTCATAAGGGAGTCTTTGCAAGTATAGTTTGCATGTTAAATAGATTGTTATGTATTGAAAAAAACTATTAAAACCCCTTTGAAGCTCTTTAGGTAAGTTTATTTTAGATGACCCACGGATTTTATGGTGACAAATAAGCTAATAAGCTTTATCCCTCGGACTAAGAGTAATTGAAAAAACAACAGCCTTTAAGAATGAGCTTACCTAATCACCCCATAAGTTGCATAAAATAGATATTGTATAAGTATTTGTTTAAATGTTAATAATACAACTAGCTAATCTCGCGTCTTCCGTTCTAGTGTTATAAAGAAACCCACGGGTCTTGATTGCATGCTTAATGTATCTAAAATTAAAAAGATTTTCCTAAAAATTCCAAAACCGGGCAGAAGCGCGTTTGGCTCCTAATTGTGGACCGCCCCTCTGAATTGTTTATTTGTGCTCATGTTGGTGTTAGTAAATCATGATTTCGCCGCTAGAGACGCCTTATATATGTTAATAGGTGCGTAGGTTTTGAAACCAAAACAGTCAACCCGATCAGGTTGGGTATGTTGACCCAAAAAACTTTTGTCAAAAAAAAAAAAAAAAAAAAAAAAAAAAAAAAAAAAAAAAAAACTTTGTTAAAAAAATTCATGTTTTAAGGCTATTATTTTTATTGTTGACCCAAAACAATTTCGACCAGTTTAACTTAGTTACGCGTCATTTTAAGGTTACTATTTTTGTTGTATTTGCAATTATTGGTCTAATTATAAGTGGAATTCATTATTTTGACTGTGCATATTTTGGTATATTTTTCTACTAGTAAATGATAATGTTGATGAAGGAAATCTAAAAGCTGATGGTTTACTCTATTATTGGTTAAGTATTAGAGATTCGGATGTATTACTTTAATAGTGGGTATTGATAGCTTTGTTGACTTCAAGTGTGGTTTTATGAGTATAAAGGTTGCAGTTGTTTTTACAGATGTTCAGCGTATGCTTATGAATATCAACACGATGTATTTGGTTTGAAGAAGCTTATATTGTGAAATGGGTTAGAAAGAATTATTGGTTTATGGATCTTTATGTGCAGTATAGTACTAATTTATAATTTAGACATGCTAATATTGACTTATTCACATGCAGATAATCAACAGAGCCAATGAGAATCAGGAGGATCCTTTAGCGTTCAGTGCTCGGTTTTTCAAGGAGTTTATGATTGATACTATGACGGATCTTCAGTGCTTGCCTCCAACTGAACAACCATCTATTTCAGGCCACAACACAAATGATGCGTTTAAATGTTGGCTAAGAAAAGATCAGATGCATTGTTTTAAAATATTCATAGGGTCTTTAGCTTTATGATATGTAAATTGTATATGAGCCGCAAATAATATGGTTGTTATACTTTAATATAACTTTACGGTTTGCTTATAAACTCTTTGGTTATTGCATTTCCTTAAAGCTTATAAGACAAGATAATAGAATCTGTCAATTGGGTATATTGTTCATACTTTAAACTGATACTAGCAACACCTTTAGATGTTTTCTTTTGCTAATGCTTTGGATATTTTTTTTCTTTACTATTAGCACAACATAGTTAGAAATGAGGTGAACCATTTCATTCCTGTTTTGTAACACTAACTTCCCTTAACAGCTTATGATATCAAGATACTGCGTGCAATACGATCGTATACAGACACCCCGCGGCAACGTGCGGGTGAACATCCTCGTTTCTATATACTTACTCCAACTATTAGTTTCATCCAACCAAAATCTAAACCACCACCACTACAATTCAAGACCACCACCAAACAACCAACAACCATCGTGGTCTGGTTGTCGCCGGATTTGATGGTTCCCGCCAAACAACTAATAATCCTTAATTTCATCTAAACATCCCTCTTCAAATCTTCGTATGTCAATCAAATCCACCAATTAATTTTAAATTAGATCAAAGCCCCAGGCTAGATCTGTTAGACCCGTTTCCCGGATACAAATAGGCCCCACTCTAGATGAGTTGAATAAGGCTTGTTGTAATTGGTTAGTCAACGGAAGTTGTGTAGCGGTCAAACCCGATAGTCAAAGCATGTATAATATGGCTATAGAAAGTATCATGTGTCACAATTAAAAAGGGAATAAACTTCAAGGACCTAAGTTGCCAAGTATTAAATGTATTATTATATGTAGTGTGGCCAAAGTAGAAAAGGAAGGACTTCAAGGACCATACTTGCCAATTAGGCAAACCTACAACCTAAAATATCTATTACCTAGAAAGTTCTAAGCATTTCATCCAATAATTATAAGGGTGTTGTTTGGTCCGGTTATGGGAGAAGAAAAAAAAAAGAGAGGGAAATGAAGTTGGGTGATCAAAGAAGAAAAGATAAGGATTTCACTCCAAGAGTTAAGCCTAGCAATGAATCCTTGCAAGTAAGTAACCTTTAATTAGTGGTTAATTGGTTAATTCAAGAGTTAGGGTTTATGTACCCAATTTGGGGGAAAATAGGTAAATGGTGTTTTAAGTATAATTAAAGGGTAATGATGATTATATGATATGTTGATAATGGGTTTGAGTTAGTAAATGATGGGATTGATGATCATGTAATCAATACATGATTATATGATGATTAGAGGTGATTAGAAGTAAGTTGATGGTTGCATAAACCATTGTTATAGTTATTACGTTGTGTGTTTTAAGTGTTTATGATGATGTTTAACTAGGATGATGATGATGATGATGAACATGATGATGATAGCAGGGCCGGCTCAAGCTTTTTGGGGGCCTTAAGCGAGATCAATTTTGGGGGCCTAATTCACTAGCGTATAAACTAAAGTAAAAAATATTTTATCAATTTTGGGGGCCGGCTCAAAGTGTTAACCTGCATATATGAGTTACACATTACTTTTGACCCATTCTTCACACTTCTAGACTTACAATAGCAACTTCCATTACAGTACCAAACTCAATACCAAATGCTCCCGCTGCAGCAACCAAACGCCCCTTACCGCAGCAGTACGTCATAACCAAACACCCCTTTTGACAGTAAAACTGAACCAGACAAGTAATCATAGGTCAGTTTCATTAGGGAGGTTTATACCAGAGGTTCAAAATCATGGGTGATTAGGATATTGTTTGGCCACATGTCACGATGCACAATGCAACCTACTCTGCATTCTTCATGAAGATACCTCAATCCTCGAGCAGCCCCTAAAGCAATTTTTTGGCGTGCTGACCACTTCAATGGATCTTGATCATGTGCTGCATACGTTACAAGTCCAGTTAAAAGGGTTTATAAATGTTATCAAATCATCAATAAAGAGTATTGATTTGTTAGTGTTATTATTTGAAAAAGGTAGTTTCAAAATTACCATAGAGATGAGAATCCAGCGAGCCATTGCATACATATTCATAGACTAGTAACCTCCTTTGGTCCTCCATACAGAATCCAATTAGCATAACAACATTTCGATGCTGAGCACAGCTCAGTACTTCAACTTCTGAGCAGAAACAAACCAAATGCATATTGCAGACCAAAAACAACCAAATACGCCCCTTTCGACAGTACACAAACCAAATGCATAACGCAGACCAGTTTACAAACAATCAAAACCCTCCTCCTTTGTCCGGGCTTGGGACCGGCAAATATAAACTAAAAAGCTTATAAATGGCGGAGTTAAAAACTTTTTTTTTTATCTACTTTTTTAAGTGTAAAAAACAATAAAAATATTTATATAAAGTTTACCATTCTAGCTTTTTTAGAAGCAAACTCTTTAATCAAATCTTCTAACTCAAGTTCATAGCTAACCCATTTAATCTTTCTTGTGACATTGTAGACCTTAAATAATTTTTTTAATAATTTTTAGTTTAGAAAAACTTCTTTCGACGGTGGCAACGGTGACATGAATAGTTAACATAATTCTATAAGCAATATACGCATTTGAAAAAGTATTAAACTTTTGAATATAATTTAAAATGTTAATAGGTGTATTACTTTCTAAATCAATAATATGTTTTAAAATTTTTAGTTCTTGAAATAAATCAAGACCATCAATATCGGATCAATTTTTAGTTCTTTATAAGTCTAACATTTTCTTTCATTACCGGATCAATTTCAGCAAGCATCTCAATAAAACTCAAAAAAATGCCATTATCTTTTTCATATAATTTTTCGTTTTTTCCACGAAATGCTAAGTTATTCTTTTTTATAGTCTTTACAAGAGATTCTATTAAAGCCTCTCGTTTTAACTATTCAACCCTTTTTGTATAACCAAATTCGTAGTTACAAACTCGATTTGACACTGACAATCAAACAATTAAACTTAAAAAACACAATAAAAAAATAAAAAATCACAGAGTCTTACCGTCTTACCTGGTGGATACCCCAAATAAGTTCCAACAGTTTTACGATCCGTAACAACCAATAATATGATCCTAAAATTATAACAAAAACAATTATAAGAGTCATTAAAACTACCACTAGTTTAATCATTCAAACCAGACTTTAATCCTTCAAACCAAACTGTCAAAAACGCGGCAAGAAGTTTTAACAACCAAATCCCAAACACCCCCTTAACAGATTAAAAAACATCTTTTTCTTTTCAAAGATTTCATTCAATATCAACTGTATATATTATGCAACTTATAATTTGTTAACAGTGATTCAAACCATATAACCTGCTAATAGTTTTAGCATTCCAAGAACACCGAAAAGTTTTAACATTGACAATCAAACAATTAAACTTAAAAAACATAATAAAAAAACAAAAAATCACAGAGAGTCGTACCTGGTGGTGCGTGGTGGTGACAGCCGTGGACAGGTGGTGCGTGGTGGTGACGGCCGGTGGACGGCGAACCTGGTGGTGATTGGTGAACGACAACAAGAGATAATATGAGAGATTGAGAGAGCTAAGAGATTGAGAGGAAGAGATAGAAAATGAGGGATAATCAACATACCTTTTATAAACTCGAATGACACAATCATGGTAGAGCAGACAGCCATAGAGGATCTTCAATTTTCTCTACCAGATTAATGGAACTTGGATTCCCAAGAAAAGCGTGATTGTTACTGGTTACTTGGATAAAGAAGAAGCGGCTATTTACTGTCTTGGATAAAGAACCCTAATTATAAAAGAAAGAGAAACTCGTCTGCTGTCTATCTTACTGGTTACTTGCAAAATTTTGGGGCCTTAGTAGTTGGTGGGCCTTAGGCTTGTGCCTAACCCAACATTACTATTGAGCCGGCCCTGGATGATGGTGGTATTATGATTGTAGCTTAGCTTTAGAAACTAAGGTAAGTAACTCGGTTAATATGTGTTTAATACGGCCGTTTGCATATTATGTGATTATTAGTATGAATGTCATAGTTGATAGCCTTGAATTAGTGTGTATGGAATTGATATGAGACATGCTTAGTTAGTCGTCTCAAAGTGTATGATTATGGAATGGCTAAGGTATGTTTGTGTGTTAATGTGAATATGGCCTTATGTGTTAAATGGTTAAGTGTTGTAATGCATATATGTGGATTAACGTGTTAACCAAATGTTAATCTAGTTACTTACTAAGCGAAAACTTATGTTGTTAGTGTTCCAATGTTTTGTAGGTTTATGAGATAGTTCGATGGCTTGGAATAAGGTTTAAGGCGTGATTATGCGGAAGGCTAGAGATTTTGTAAGTAAGCTAGAGCTTAGTTAGAAATACCGAGCTCGAGTCAACGTTGAAGCCCCGTGAGTTGTTTAAAGGTTTTTTTTGTGGTCATGGTCAAGTGTCAAAGTCATGATGTAATAGGTCAAAGTCAAGTATGTCTAACGGTTTGTGTTGTAAATGGATTTAAGAGTTTATTGTGATAAATAAAGGGGTGTTTGGCATAAGTATGTTTTAACCCATTTTGGGTTGTGAACGGGTCATTTGGTAATGAAATAGATTTAATATGTTATGTTAATAGTTTTGGGTAAGTTTTTGGTGTAAAACCCGTCATCTTGTAAAGTACTATTCCGAGGGTCAAACGATGAATGTTTTTATATGAAAATGAGCTCATGGATATACTAAGTAAATCTGGAAGTTTTGGTTAAATATCGAGTTCGGGAGGTCGGACTTTCAAGACGGGATTTTGAAAGGCAGTCGGGTGGACAGAAACATCCATCCGATCGGTTGGATGGCCATCGATCGTGATTCATCGATCGGATGATGGCATCTGTCAGATTTTTGGCAATCTTTGAAAAATCATATCTTTTAATCCGTAAGTCGTTAAAGGTCGTGCCACCCGTCGTTTTGAAGGTAATTGAATCTAGTTTTATAAGAATGCCCCAAACCATCAAAGTGCTCCCCTTTTTTTCTAATAATAAGGTACGGCAATAAGTTTTTCAAAGCTTAAAAATAGTATCATGGTCTGAATGTTCATGGATTTTTATAAATGGTCAAAAGAGTATCAGAATGTCCGTAAAAGTCAAGCATTTCCGCATAAAAAGTTTTAATTTTTGGTCTAAGCGGGCACGGGGTGTAACAACTTGGTATCAGAGCTTCGGTTTAAGTGAATTAGGTTTTCTTTAGGATTGCCTAGACTTAAACCACTAGTAGATGCGTTGGATATAAGATTAAGTAATATGGATAAGTATTTGGTTAAGTTATAGGATGTGATTGTTAAGTTATGAGATGGAATCATGTGATTGCTATATGAGCTTAATGATGATAAATTATGAATGTGTTTTATGTGCTATCGTGTATGTGATATATGTCCATGAAAGACTTGATGTGTTTAAGTGATAGGAATTACCGTGCACCTCGGGTAGTGTTGGTGATTGTTATGTGATTAATCAATGTGTATTATAGAATTAATACAAAGATGTGTATAAAAGGATGAGTGGTATGCGTGTTATAGTAAGGCGAAAAATGTCGTATTAGTGAGGAGTTATAAATGTAAATGAGATGATATATGAAGATGTGTACGTGACGAGGATCTAGATGTTTAGTATATGTTTGTACAATAACAATAACAATAACAATAAAAGAATGAAGTGGAGGGTATTTTTTTCATTTTATGTTAGTTAATTGGTCAAACTAACAGTCAACAACAAAATGGACCAAACCTGGAACGAAAGTATCATTTTCGGACTAAATCCGAAACTTTTTGAAAAATTGGACCAAAAGTGAAATACCCAACAAACCACAAGGACCAAAAATGTAGTTAACTCTAAGCGGATTTTTATAAAGGTCGTGCACCCGTCGTTTTGAAGGTAATTGAATCTAGTTTCATTTAAAAAGTCTCATGGTATGAATGTTCATGGATTTTTATAAATGGTCAAAAGAGTATCAGAATGTCCGTAAAAGTCAAGCATTTTCGCGTAAAAAGTTTTAATTTTTGGTCTAAGCGGGCACGGGGTGTAACAACTTGGTATCAGAGCTTCGGTTTAAGTGAATTAGGTTTTCTTTAGGATTGCCTAGACTTAAACCACTAGTAGATGCGTTGGATATAAGATTAAGTAATATGGATAAGTATTTGGTTAAGTTATAGGATGTGATTGTTAAGTTATGAGATGGATCATGTGATTGCTATATGAGCTTAATGATGATAAATTATGAATGTTTTATGTGCTATCGTGTATGTGATATATGTCCATGAAAACTTTATGTGTTTAAGTGATAGGAATTACCGTGCACCTCGGGTAGTGTTGGTGATTGTTATGTGATTAGGTGTATTATAGAATTAATAGAAAGATGTGTATAGAAAGGATGAGTGGTATGCGTGTTATAGAAAGGCGAAAATAGAATGTCGTATTAGTGAGGAGTTATAAATGTAAATGAGATGATATATGAAGATGTGTACGTGACGAGGATCTAGATGTTTAGGTATATGTTTGTACAATAACAATAACAATAACAATAAAAAGATGTGTATAGAATGAAGTGGAGGGTATTTTTGTCATTTTATGTTAGTTAATTGGTCAAACTAACAGTCAACAACAAAATGGACCAAACCTGGAACGAAAGTATCATTTTCGGATTAAATCCAAAACTTTTTGAAAAATTGGACCAAAAGTGAAATACCCAACATACCACAAGGACGAAAAATGTAGTTAACTCTAATCCAAAAATGTAGTTAACTCTAATCCATATATAGTTTCGAGTTGAAAATCCATGATAATGAGACCGCATGATGTGACTCTAAAAGCAATGTCCTAATGCATAGCGAGCTAGATGATCAACAACCTGAGAAATGCATGCTAAAATGTCAACAATAATGTTGGTGAGTTCATATGTTTAAGTAAATGTAAATGCAAGTGCTGACCACATGATTTCAGTATGTATGACCATTATAACAAATACAATGTCATAGGAAAGATAATACAAAACCATGTGACACATCTACGCCCCATTCGAACTATGCGACTCATCACACCATGCAAAATAATAATAATAATAAAAAAACAATAAATCCTCTTTAGTTATCAAAATCTAGTGCCGAATTTTTTTTACCATAAACACTTAGTGACCAAGCTCATAAGTGGTCATTAATTTCGTCACCAAGTACATATGACGTGTAATTCGTACGCTTTAATGTAGGACGTTTATCGATTTGTAATGTAATTCCGTATGCTTTAATGTCTAAACTTATATCGATTAATTTGTAACGATGTAATTCGTATGCATTAATGTTTGAACGTTTATCGATTTGTAATGTAATTCTGATGTATTATACTAATTTGTTGGTTTAACGTACACCAAAGCAATTTAGCATTTCAAACGTAAAACCATTTGGAAACTTGAAATGACAAATTGAATGACTTTAATTATGGTTTAACACCGTTCGGTCAACATTTTCGAAAGCTTCCACAGGAAATAAAAATGGCACATCATACCCACCCGTAATTACCAATAATCAAAGTCAACAATCTGGTAAAACTTTTGCCCGACGACATGTCATCGGGAAATACATACGACACGTCAAACCATTTACAAATGAAATGCTTATCTCGGTCAAAGATTTAGTCAAGATATTTCTCGCCAACAGGTCGTCGAGAAATAATCAACCACAAACGTGATTAACACTAATCTAACACTAACCTCGTTCAACATTTGGGCGAGCTTGTTTCACGATGACATGTCGTCAGGAAAAAGATGGCTCGAAAAAATACCGCCAAAAAATTGGGTAGAATATTGAGGTGGGGCAAAGTCAAATTTGGCGGGGATTTTTTTGGTAAAAAATTCAACGCATTGGAGTCTCGGTCAAGCATTTATTTATTATTTTTTATTTATTATTTATTTTTATTTTTTTGTCGCTTAGTGGTTTTTCCCGACGACACAGTATCGCCGTGAAAACCTTCTTCGCCGGTTCTCCTTTTTCTAGTAGTGTTTGGTGGTCTTCACCACCCAATAGTTTTCCATCTTTTTTTTGGTGTGTTTTTTAGGTATATTGTGACGAGGTTGCCTACGCGCATATCCACCTCGACGACCACGAGGTTGTTAATCTGCCATCAATACGATTCAAAGCAACAAAAAGCTCCAATACCTTTATGATGCAATCGAATAACAGAGATCAACACACAATAATAGGAAGGAATAAATCAACGAGATTGTTTGGAAAAAGAGGTGTATCGCTCTGTTCTTAAAAACAATAGTCCATATCTTTGTAGATGACAACCTTTATGTATAACCTTGGAAAACATACAAACTTGGGATATATATCTTTGTCATACAATGACCAAAGAATATATATATATGGAAAGGATATAAAATACTAATAAAACCATGCACTGTCCAAGCCACCAGAAAAGAGGCAAAGCAAAGGTGTTGTGGGAGTCGTTATGTCTTCCAAAGAGTGAAAGAGGTCCAGAAGCGTTTTCATGTGCTGAACATCTATTTTTTGTTTTAAAGCTTTTGGTAGCCTAGGTATCATGTTTGTTTCGAGAAACATAGTTGCTTTGCTTTTGATTTACATTGGTTTTAGAGTGATTCATCACCACTCTTATCATCTAATTAACTTTATTTCATTTTATTATATTCACCGAGCATAACCCTTTACCCAAAAAAAAAAAAAAAACCATAAATGTGGCCATTTTCAATTTGGGACCTGTCCAATTAGAGGGCAATGCTTATGTTAAATAAGTGGCTTATGGCTTATATTCTCATAAATCGATAAGGTAAAATGACAAAGAAAAGTACATGAACATTAAAAAAATGTAATTGTTAAATGAAAGCACCAAATTGATAAGGGGCGATTTTTGTGTTATTTACTTTAGGGGTGTTTAGAATTCGGGTAATACCAAAAAGAATCGAAAACCGAAACCAAACCGAACCAAATTTGCTACCGGATTAAATTTTGGTTTTAATGTCGTTTTGCAATATATGCTTAAAACCGAACCGGAAACAGAATTCGTATAAATATATATAATTTTTCTTTATATTTATATACATGAAAAGACTATTAAAATGATATCCTAGTATAGAAAAACACTTTTTAAGCCTGAAATAAAATTTTTTTCCTCTATGTAATTAAATTAAATAAATGATGTAATTCGGGTTAATCGGGTTAACCCGAAAATGAACCGAATTTAAATTCGGATTTCGGTTCGGTTAATCATAATTTGAATTCTGTTCGGTTTTTGGTTCTACTAAAAAAAAGTTTTAACCGTATTAACGAAACCAAATAAACCGAACGGATTAACACCCCTGATTTACTTGGTAAAATCAGCCGTGTTTGTGGTTTCAGTTGGGCCGAGCCCAATTGCTCATTAAATTCCAAAAGTCGGTTCCTGTTAAAATTCGACAATGCATATACCCATATCATGCTTCTCTTTTTATTCTTAATTGTATTCTTTAAAAAAAAACGACAATGTCTCGAAAAAAAAGCAATTATTGCTCAGGATGGTAGGGTTTACATTTTTCATACAAGTCTCGATGAGGTTGCCGCCCGCAAGATGCGTCGAATTGCTCTATGATGATGATGATCCAATAGAGCCATATCCCGCGACCTACTGTCCTGGAAGAAATTCTCAAGTCGTGGACTTTTTAGATTTGAAACCAGTAGCATCGGAAGAAGTACTCACGAGTATGGTTCCGTCTCGTTGCCAGGGTACGATATTTAGTGACTTCTCGATAAATGACTTTAGTCGCACTTACAGCGGGGCCACACGAGAGTTCAAATATATTGGTGCTATCAAACATGACCACACATCAAGTGTTACGAGAAACGACACCATATACCGCTACGCCCGAAACGACTGGTGGGAGCTACGGTTAGCAAATTTTACTTTCCGCGGCGATGCTGACATTAGTGTCGACTACGCTCCCGTCGCACTTAGATTCGTAAAACTTTGCAAAAAGTACCAATTAGATCGTATTTTTATGTCGGGAACTATTAGTCTGATATCCTTTGATCACAATCACAAAGAAGTAATTTCTAAAAAAGGAGATACAGTAGTATTACACGGAACACAAGATGGGCGTGACTGTGTTGTGAAACGTGTTAACGTTCTTGATAAGAAGTATTGTTCATGTTCAGATTTCTTTTAAGTAGCCACGAAACTAAGATTGTGTAGCGATCATAACAATGTCGTAAAAATTTACAAGACAAAATTCGATGGAGTTTAACATTGCCAAGGAAAAATGCGATTGCAACTTCGTAGAGTTTGCTGCTGAAAACAAAGATTACTATGTGAAGAAAAAGTTAATAAAAGACGTAGTTCTAGGGATAGCGCATCTTCACGAAAACGGAGTGATACACGGCAGCATCCGCGCATCAAATGTGTTAATAAACAAGTATCGAACAGGTGAAGTAGCACGCTTGGGTGGACTGAGCATATATATATTGAGTTACAAGGTTGACTTGGAGGAAAATAAATTGTACTCGTAAATTTCTAAAATATTACCTGACTGTGGTATCTGCTTCGGCTCGGTCCACCCAAGCGTGCTACTGCACATGTTCGATACTTGTTTATTAACACATTTGATGCGCGGATGCTGCCGTGTATCACTCCGTTTTCGTGAAGATGCGCTATCCCTAGAACTACGTCTTTTATCAACTTTTTCTTCACATAGTAATCTTTGTTTTCAGCAGCAAACTCTACGAAGTTGCAATCGCATTTTTCCATGGCAATGTTGAAGTAAACTCCATCGAATTTTATCTAGTAAATTTTTACGACATTGTTATGACCGCTACACAATCTTGGTTTCGTGGCTACTTAAAAGAAATCTGAACATGAACAATACTTCTTATCAAGAACGTTAACACGTTTCACAACACAGTCACGCCCATCTTGTGTTCCGTGTAATACTACTGTCTCCTTTTTTAGAAATTACTTCTTTGTGATTGTGATCAAAGGATATCAGACTAATAGTTCCCGGCATAAAAATACGATCTAATTGGTACTATTTGCAAAGTTTTACGAATCTAAGTGCGACGGGAGCGTAGTCGACACTAATGTCAGCATCGCCGCGGAAAGTAAAATTTGCTAACCGTAGCTCCCACCAGTCATTTCGGGCGTAGCGGTATATGGTGTCGTTTCTCGTAAAACTTGATGTGTGGTCATGTTTGATAGCACCAATATATTTGAACTCTCGTGTGGCCCTGCTGTAAGTGCGACTAAAGTCATTTATCGAGAAGTCACTAAATATCGTACCCTGGCAACGAGACGGAACCATACTCGTGAGTACTTCTTCCGATGCTACTGGTTTCAAATCTAAAAAGTCCACGACTTCAGAATTTCTTCCAGGATAGTAGATCGCGGGATATGGCTCTATTGGATCATCATCATCATAGAGCAATTCGACGCATCTTGCGGGCGCAACCTCATCAAGACTTGTATGAAAAATGTAAACCCTACCATCGTGAGCAATAATTACTCTTTTTCGAGACATTGTTGTTTTTTCAATTACAAACACCCCTTGGTCATTACTGTTGTCATATGAGACAAACATATCACCTTTGTGGTGTCCATGTGGTGAATCGAGCCAAGGCAACCCTATGTGGGTTGTCGTTGAATCAAGAATAAAACAAAACGAGCACACACTCCTTGTGTGTCTCGCTATACCGAACCGACAAACACCACACTTGTGGTTTCTTTCAAATCGAATAAAAAAAACATACACCCTCTTGAGTGTTTCCCTTAACCGAGACAAAACAACCACGTTCGTATATATATTTACGAATACAAATCCGAGGCCAAAGTAAATAAGAAAACCCATAATTCAAATCCGATATTAAATGGGTCTAACCCGACCCGGAAACGCAACAAATCAATCAATAACCATTTAAAGTTTATACCACACGAATCCATTTATAAAAAAAAAAAACGTTTTTATATCAAAATTTAGTCCACGAAATTAATATAATTCGTTTTAAATAAAGTTAGAAATAAAACGAGGTTAAGATTCGTCATACCAAGGAAGTGACGACAAAGAGAGGTAGTGGCTATGGTGGCGACGGCGGCAGTGTTGGTGACGGACCAAACACGAGCCAAAAACCAATCCAAATAACTCCAAGCACCCCGATCTAACCCGATCTACTTGTCTTGAAGCGGCGGCGTGAGAATGATGGTGGCCGGAATCTGGCCGGAAAATGATAGCGGCGCCAGAAATGGGAGGGGAGGAGGGAGATGTGAAAATGAGGTTATCAAACCCTAATTATAGTATATAAACGCCCAGGGGTAATTTTTGCCAAAAAAATGAAAGTCAGGGGTGGGCGGTGTAAATAGGGAAAAGGGGCTGTTTTGACTATTTTGCAAACTTTTATGGGGCAATTTCATATCTCCCCTCCCTTTAATTGAAAATTTCATATATACCCAAACATGCATTAAAAATATTGTACATTATGCATTCAATATTTGCATTTTGGGTATATATGAAATTAATCCATCTTTTATATGTAAAGGATGTGGGGCCCATTTGAGCTAGTAAACGGTCGATTTAAAGCTCGAAATTTATACCGTTGTGTTCAAAATAATTTTTCCACAAAAAACGAGTAGTTACACGACTATTTTCTCATAAATAGTATAAAATTCACATTAAAATGTTTGTCGAATTACGGTTGTGCCAGTCTCGTTGTGTGTCGGTTTTCACGATTCACTAGATAACTTCTCGTTTTCAATTCAAATAAGTTCGAAAAAGGTCCAAAAATGAAACTTAGGAAATAATAAATATAATTTATTATTAAAAATCAGTCTGGAAAATTACGGGTGGTTACAGTGGTGGCGGTAGTTGTTGAAGTTGTTGTAATTGTTGTTGTTTGAAGAAAATTACGTTGGTAAATTTTATATTGTTCGGTTTGTGACGAAGATATTGAATTTGTGAATGAAGGTGTAGCGAGATTTGATGAAAATTGTGCGTTTATATGTTACGACACTCCAAGAAGATTATTGATAAAAACATCATTTTGGTGACTCATTTTTGTGATTTGGTAAAAGAAATGAAAGTGAAAGTTCAGATTGTATGAAAAATGATTGTGTTTAAAAGTATTATATATAATCTTTAATTTAGGTAGTCTCATCTTTCATATTTCACCTTTACATTCCTTAAACCCATACCAGACACAACATTCACCTTTATACCTCTCTTTATATTTCCCTATTCACTCCTCGTGTTATTAGTTTTATATTTTCCTAACTAAATCCCCATAATCTTGCCACTGCAAGCATAGAAGCAATTTCTTTACTCTAAAGGTCTTTAACATATCTTTAAAATTTCTAAGGCTGCCCACAGTAAGGCAACACAATCTCACCATTTTTCTCTGCCACGTCAGCTTTTTCTCTCCAGCGACCTACAGGCGATTAGGTGCCCCAGTAAGGGTGACCAAGTTCAATTTTTTTTTTTTTTTTTTTTATAACATTTTTAAACACAAACTCAAATTTTATTAAAAATTAAAACGTTACATAATAATTCAAATAAAATAAAAACATTACAATAAAATTCAAACCAAACTAAAACATTACAATACATATTAAAAACTAATAATTAAGGTTGTGTCGTTCCTTGATTTCGTCCTTAATTTCTTGCATCCTTTGTCTTACATTTTCTGGCAAAGATGGGTCGATTGGTGTTAGATAGAATATGATGTCTTTATCCCCTTTTTTTTTGCCGGTCAAATTCAAGTCTTTCTCTTTCGACTTGAACTTTATTTGCCTCTATTTCCAACGCTTTTTTCTTCAACTCGTAGTAGCCGTCTGCCATTTCCTGCTTCTTTCCCAAAGCAACAGACTGAATGCACTGCCATTTCTCGGCTACATCTGCCATATAAGAAGACTTGGAAGAACTCCCCGAGGACTTCTTCTTATTTTTCTTAGCGGCGTCTCGGCCAATTGGTCGCTCATTTAGAACGACTACTTCTTCATCATCAGGCACATCCGAACCCGTTTCGGAAGTCCTTGCCTTCTTTCGACCCACATCTTGGCTTAAAAAAGCCGGCATCTCATTGTCCTTCTAAACCTCATGGTCCTTCAGAATTTCCCAACAATGCTCCAATAAGAACGCATGTTCATACATTAATTGGTATTCTTCACACGCTCGTCTGTAAACAGTGAGGTCATTCTCACCACTTCCATAATTCTTAAACGAATTATCGTAAATGGCACAAAACTGACCAACTCTAGGACGAATCCTATTTTTCCATTTGGTAACTATCGAGTTGTAAGTTCTTTCTACACCAACCTCATTTTCAAAGTAATTAATCACTTTCCGCCAAAATCCTTTGGCATTTTGGTTGTTTCTCACAATGCTATTCTCGGACACATCGCACCAAGCTCTGCACAATGCGACCTCTTCTTCGCGTGACCAAAGCGAAGAATCATTCTTTGTTTCCTTCTCCACAGCCTTCTTCTTACCCTTCGTTGCTCCTTTTTTTGGTTTCACCGGCGACATCTCTTCTGAGATAGTGTTGTCATCATCATTTGGAACCGATCCATGACCCGAACCTTGACCGGAACCGTGATACTCTTGAGTCGGATAACCCGAACCAATTCCCATATAAAATTCAGGATGGTTATATAATTGTTCATCAAAATCACAAGCATTAAAATTCATACGGTTAACCGGAGAATATTCTTGACCACCTGAATATGAAGACATTGATGAGTCCATCGTTGGACGATACACGGATTCGGGTGAGCCGTACGGTTGTTGTTGTGTGTGGTGTGGTGGTGTCGTTGTTGTGGAGGTGGTTGTTGTTGTTGCTGTCGTTGGTTGTTTTGATAAAGGAGGAATAAATGGACGATTCGTAGGACGATTTACATAAAATGGATTGTCAGTTTGTTGTTGTGAGTTGTGTTGATAATCAAAACTAGGAGCTCGGAAATTAATGTTTGGTGACATACCGGTTAACCGGAAATTCGGATCCGGTGTTAATTGCGGGATGTTTTGAGGCAATCGGGATTTCCGGCCTTTTGATTGTGGTGTTTTCTTAGACATGTTGAATTAAGGATTGAAGTGTGAGATTTTGATTAAGAGAATTGAGAGAGTTTGGTGTAGTGAAGTGTGTTGAATATGTGTATGTATTTATAGTGGTTTGAAAGATTTTTTTATTTATTTTTTTATTTTTTTATTTATATTTTTTTTTTTTTTTTTGTTTGAAGTTAACGTTGCAAATAAATGGCACAAACATTCCTTTTCAACTCGATCGGGAAGCTGACCAAGAAGTGGAGATCGAGTGGAGCGATCGACTCCCCACAACAAGGAAATCGATCGCCTAAATCGATCGCCTAAATCGACCCACAATCGATTTCGATCGACTATTGCAACCAGCCTAATAATGATCTTGAACAAATCTTCGTCATAGTTCATATTATTTTGAAACAATCTTTATTTTTTTCTTTCCATACGAAATAAAAAGATGCTGCAAAAAAATAGTCTATAAAGTAATATAATACTTCTGTATTTTGCAAAAATACCCTTAACAAAAAGAATAAAATAATATAAATAATCAAGAGATAAAAAGTAAATAACCAAGTAATTTGTGTGTGTTTTAAATACGTGACATCAACTTTATTAGAAAAAGTATTTTGCAAAAGTACTCTTATTAAAAAGAATAAAATAACATAAATAACCAAGCAATGAAAAGTAAATAACCAAGTAATTTGTGTGTTTTAAATATGCGACATTAACTTTATTAGATAATGTATTTTGCAAAAATACTCTTATTAAAAAGAATAAAATAAATTAAATAACCAAGTAATGACAAGTAAATAACCAAGTAATTTGCGTGTGTTATAGGGTGGAGGGAGTGGTTCGGTGAACCGATCGGTGAGGTGATCGGTTAGGCGGTAACACCGCCGCGAGTGGGGCGGTGAAGATCGGTAAACCATAGGATCGGTAGATTTTGCCGAGTGAGAAAGAGGAAGAGTTTGCCCACAAACGGTCGAATTTTAAAAAAAATGGTCGTTGGCTTTATGCTGTTGCTGATGTTGTACCACCATAGCCATTTTTAACCAAAACCCACCTCAGAAATGGTCTTTTTAGTCCTTAAAATTTTATACTTTTTAAGAAGAAGAAGAAGACATGGTTTGTTTGTGTGTGTGTGAAATTAAACAGATAAATTAACAAGTGTAAATGATTTTACACACACTGAAAACACACTCACAGTAGTTGTATTTTGTGGGTAAAGGGGAGTAATCCTGCACCCTAGTAAGTAGATTAACCAAAAACGTTTAAGTACAAATGGAATATGGCTGAAGTACCATATTAACCTCAAGCTAAAAAGCTTGATAACCACCTAACTCTAGTGCTTAAGACATGCCAAAAGCACTTACAAAACTAGAAACAAAAAATGCATCTAGAAAAAAACTGAAAGAACAGCTAGCCAGCAGAAAACGTGCGAGATGAACTTGCCCCAGTATTAGCAAAAAGATTGGCCGATTCATCAAACACATTTACCACAAGATCTTCACCATCTTCATCATCCATCACCAATGCAGCATACGGATTAGATGTAGTAACATTGACTTCCTTAGAAGCATTACCAGTAGACTTCACTTGAGACGACGATGTAGATGCGTTACCCATAGTAGGAGCTCCCTTCTTAGGTACACTAGTAGCTGCCTTAGGAACAAATTTGAACTGTTTAACCGAAGTACCAACAGATTGATTCCCATTAGTAGCCTTGGCTTTACCCTTCTTCTTTTTTTTACCCACCTTTTGAAAACCATCAGTATCCAACTCCACAGTAGGAGTAGCAACATGAGAAGTAGAAATAGTAGAAGGACTAACCACCTGTGTAGGAGGCCTCACCACCTGTTTAGGACATTGATCATGGGAATGACCAAATATTTTGCATAAATTGCACCTGGGGGGCCTCCATTCATACTCAACACGTATAGTCTCTTTATTAAAACCCTCTCCAGTGAGAGAGGGGAACCCAATAGTCACAGCCTCCACAAGATCAGACTCAGACTTAACCTCAATAAGACATCTAGCAAAACTACTTCTACCCCACGAATCCTTACACATAGAGCTAGTGTAAGAATCAAGCATTACAAGCTTACCAATAAAAGAAGCAATCAAACTAATACCATCCTCTTCAAAGACTTGAAGAGGGACATCATGCAATTTAACCCATAACGGTATGCTAGTCAATTCCTCCTTACGCAAACAAGTATCCATACACCATTTCTTGAGAATAATAGGAGACTTGCGTATCATCCAAGGACCTTCTTCCAAAACAGCTTTTAAACCAACCAATGAATCAAATTTGAAGAAAAAGAATCCTTTGGAATTCATCATGATCCTTTTAAGACCATGTTTCGCCCACTTACTCCTAGCATAGTATTCAACAACATGAAACGCCATCCTTTTTCTAATAAAATAGCCATATAAAGTATGTTCCAAACGAGAACTAACCTTTTCAACCACTTAACGGGGAATGGAGATGTTAACACCTTCAAATACAGGTTCAGGGTTAGGAGACTGATGAGTCGATGTATTGATCGAAGGTTGAGCAATAACATCATCCTTAATAGCATCCCACAAATGTAATATTATATCCTCTACCCTTGACCGAACTTCCCTATCCAAAGTAGACCACACTGGATACTTACCCTCTTCAAGCCCCTTAGTGAACTCGTCAATGTCTTCATGATTACCAAGTGTTACACCAAACAAATCATGAATGTACTCAGTACCCGAGATATTATGATGAACCGACCCACCAATCAAATCATTCGCAGGGGATTCATTGATCTTAGCTTGTACTGAGCATAAGAGCTCAGTGAACGACTCTCCCAATTTTGCCATCACAACAGCCAAAACAAAACCCAAATCACAGAAGACTCAAAGATCCACGTCAATCTTCAACCGCGTAAAAACCCTAGTTAGGAAAACTAGGGTTTAATGTAAGCACTAACGACCAATACTCAACCCATAGTAAAGTTGGTTCAATGAAGCAACGATGAGAATAATAGTATAGAACCAACTTAGGATCAGATCTGCTTATAAAAAACCCTTTAGCGATTGGAACAGAAAACCCTAAAAAACCCAAGATCGATATGTGCCTATAACAATCGGTGTAATATTAAAAGAAAATGACAAATAAGCGCCTATAACCAATATACCACACCGACCCACGATCAGTATTCAATAGAAAAGTATGGTCGGTTCACATGCAAGCAAAGACAAATTAAGCGAAATCAAACCCAGTAATATGTGTGAAAGTAAATAATTCCAATACCAACCGACCCACGATGTACCTTAATTAATTAAGAAAACATTGAGAGGAAGTTGAGACAAGAATTAATAATACGATCGAACAATAGGGAAGAAGGATTGAATCGCTGGACCGATTTAGGGGATGTTAGGGTTAAAAATCGCCAATATTCGCCAAAGAGGGGAGAGTAGGAGCTATTATCAGCCTATTATAAAACATTATACAGTAGTTGTATTTTGTCTGAGAGCTAAAAAAGAATAGAGAGAGAAGGTGTTTTTATTTGTATTGGAAATAGAAAAATGACAGTGTTATATGCTGCTGGCTGGTGTGAGCAGCCTCGAGCCAGCCTTTGGTTTAAATATTTGTTTTTTTTATTCATTTATTTACCAATAAAAACATTCTTGTGTGTAATTGTTTTGTTTAATATTGTAGATTTTATTCTTTAGTTGTCATATAAGGGGTTTGTTTATTTTTAAGTATTATGTAATGTTTTTTTTTATTAATAAAATGTTATGTTTTTAATTGTATATAGTTTTTGTAGGATTTTATGTATTAAAAATAAATGGAAAAGAAAATGTGATGTGGCAATTAGGTGATTAGGTGAAACCAATGCCACCAAATTAGTGAAAATTGGGGTGAATTGATAAAGTGTGAGTTGAAAAGTTTTTATTGGGTATTGATGATGTGAAAATTTGGTGAAACTACTCCCTCCACCCTAAATATGCGACATTAACTTTATTAGAAAATGTATTTTGCAAAAATACTCTTATTAAAAAGAATAAAATAATATAAAGTGGTAACAAAAAAATCGTTAGGAATACGTCGAATTGTATATACCCCACTAAAACAGGCTGTCTTATATTCTTAATTTGAACCCCCAGGCTGTCTTATTTACCCCTCTAAAATAGTGGATCCTATATTCTCTAATTGAACCACCAAGCTGGGTTGTTTGGACCCCAAATAAGCTGTGAACTGGTCCTATAAATCCAAGCAACCCATCTCTCTCTCTTCAGATTCAAAGTTTCTCTTGAGCTAAGTCAAAAAAAAAATTAAAAAAAAAACGTTTTGAACTATCATCAAAATGGAGTCCAGAATTGAAAACGTGATAAATGGATTTGATTTCAAAAAAAGATCAGGTTCAATTTGGTTTTGGAAAAACACAACTCCTGGAAACAGTTGGTCTCTTGAATTCACAAATCAACCTTGGCGAACTAATAAAGGGCAAATATCATCACTGCAGAACTACAGGAGCAATTGCCTCCGTTATGGTGAGGTTGGACCAGGAACATGGCGTCAACATGACTGTATTGCAGGCGAAGCTGCTGATAAACTACGTCCAATACAAAGGACAAAAGACTCTGATTCTTTTTTGGGTCAGTTAGCTGTGCCGGTATATAATAACAGGATACTTGTGGGAGTTATTGAGCTTATCACACATGTCCCAAAAAAAGATTACAGTCTTGATGTTGATCAGATCAGGCATTTAGTGAAGGTTAGTTTTTTTTTTTTTTTTTTTTTTTTTTTTCAATAATTCAGTTTTCATTACTTTACATGAAATTAATTGAAATAGTCCTCTTTTTACCAAATATTGATAAGATGAATCCAAAAAAAAAAAAAAAAAATCTAAATTAACCACAAATCATACAAAGAAAGAGGAGAGAGGGTGTCAAGGGTCCAAAAAGGATTCAAAACAAAGTTCTTTTGTCCAATAAAGGTTCGCGAAAACATTTTGAAGGGTTCAAAAGGGTAACAAGTAGGTCCGCATTTTTGAAGATACGGTCTCAACACATGGCTGGGTCACAATATTTGATGAATCTGTTTTGAGTTTTTCTTTTTTAAGAAATTGAAAGACATAGTTATTTCCTTTGAAAGAATTTTTTAAAAATAGTTTTTAGACTATTTATAAAGTATTGACTATTGAGACATAAGTTATTCAATTATATTCTAATACAATATAAACTATTGCGAATTTGCGATATATCAGCAGTTCACTTATCTTACTTATTAACTCTAATTTTATACTAAAATAAGTTATCTAAATTACTACGGAGTACTAATTATACTCTTTTATTGTGATCCTTTGTAGGCTGAAAACTTGCACACTTGATCCGAATTTGATGGGAATGATGGCAATCAGAGTGTATAAAGAAATAGTTTGTGTGTCCTATTTCAGTGTTGATGTTTATGTGTTGTATATCATTATTTTGTTTGTGATGCTGGAATTGTAATGTGGTTTTGTTATTTTGTTTGTAATGTTGCAACTGTTTTCTTGTTTTGTATAAATTTTATATTGTAATGTGATTTTGTTATTTTGTTTGTAATGTTGTAACTGTTTTCTTGTTTTGTATAAACTCCAAACACCAAAAACATTCAGATGAGCTGATCGAAACTTGAGAGTGATTCAAACTTTTATTTTATTTTATTTTTAATTAAACCCCCCATTCTATAAATAACACCCCATTTTAACTAAAAAATCATGGCTTGTTCGCTTTACATACCATCGATAAAATCAAAGCTTGTTTTGAGAAACTAATTGAGGAGGATACCGTTCGTCAGCAAGCGATGATCGACTTAGCCGTACAATTTGAGAATACAAACACACTGCTAAAGATGATATGAGGAAAGCATACGAGAAATGCAATGACATTCCGAAAGAAAATCGTGCTTTGATTGAAATTTTTTAAACGAAGAATATTGGAAAGATTACGAGATGCATAATGCTTTGTTTACAAAGGCGGCAAAAATACAAGAACAAATCAATACTAAATTTTTTGGCTAGATGCAAAATACAAATAGGACGATTATGTTTTAGTTTTCGTATTTTTTTAAATTTCGCATCGTATCATCATCTTTATTTTAATTTCAACATACGGGGTTTTTTGGAGGATATTTATATGAAGCCAAATGAAATGAGAGAGGAAATGATCTCCGTCCTTCATTTCATTCGGCTTCATTATAAATATCCTCCGAAAAATACCCGTATGTGTTTTAATTTTTGTGTATATATATATATATATATATATATATATATATATATATATATATATATATATATATATATATAGAAAAAATTACACGGATGGTCCCTGTGGTTTACCCTGATTGCAAGTTTGGGTGCTATTTCAATTTAATTACGCCAGAGGTATCTAATTTGGCAAACGTTGCACAAGTTTGGTACCTATCTTGGATGGGCGTTAACTCTCTCCGTTAAATGTTTGCATCGTTAGTCCCTCCGTTAGTTTTGTTTGCATAGTTAGTCCCTCCGTTAGTTTTTGGTCTGACTTTTAATTTTTTCGTCCGATTCTTTACGTTTTCGTCTGAATTTTTACGTTTTCGTCCAATTCTTTACGTTTTCGTCCGATTCTTTATGTTTTCGTCGGAATTTTTATGTTTTCGTCCGAATTTTTACGTTTTCGTTCGAATTTTTACGTTTTCGTCCGAATTTTTACGTTTTCGTCCGATTCTTTACGTTTTCGTCCAAATTTTTACGTTTTCATCCTAATTTTTACGTTTGCGTTCGATTCTTTACGTTTTCGTCCAAATTTTTACGTTTTCATCCAAATTTTTACGTTTTCGTCCGATTCTTTACGTTTTCGTCCAAATTTTTACGTTTTCGTCCGAATTCTTTACGTTTTCGTCCGATGCTTTACGTTTTCGTCCAAATTTTTACGTTTTCATCCGAATTTTTACGTTTTCGTCCGATTCTTTACGTTTTCGTCCAAATTTTTATGTTTTCCTCCAAATTCTTTACGTTTTCGTCCGATTCTTTACGTTTTCGTCCAAATTTCTACGTTTTCATACGAATTTTTACGTTTTCGTCCAATTCTTTACGTTTTCGTCCGAATTTTTACGTTTTCGTCCGATTCTTTACGTTTTCGTCCAAATTTTTACGTTTTCTTCCGAATTTTTACGTTTTCGTTCGATTCTTTACGTTTTCGTCCAAATTTTTACGTTTTCATCCGAATTTTTACGTTTTCGTCCGATTCTTTACGTTTTCGTCCAAATTTTTACGTTTTCGTCCGAATTCTTTACGTTTTCGTCCGATTCTTTATTTTTTTTTTTTTTTTTCGTTTTCTTTTTTGTCCAAATTTATTTTTACGTTTTCTCCGATTTACGTTTTCCGATTCTTTACGTTTTCGTCCAAATTTTTACGTTTTCGTCCGAATTCTTTACGTTTTCGTCCAGATTCTTTACGTTTCGTCCAATTTCTACGTTTTCGTACGAATTCTTTACGTTTTCGTCCGAATTTTTACGTTTTCGTCCGATTCTTTACGTTTTCGTCCAATTCTTTACATTTTCGTCCGAATTTTTACGTTTTCGTCCGATTCTTTACGTTTTCGTCATCTAAATTTTTCGAATCTTTTCATCCGATTTTGGATGAAAACGATAAAGAAAAAGAAACGAAAACGTAAAGAATTCGGACAAAAACATAAAAATTTGGACGAAAACTTAAAGAATCGGACGAAAACATAAAAATTCGGATGAAAACGTAAAAAATTTGGACGAAAACGTAAAGAATCGGACGAAAACGTAAAGAATTCGGACGAAAACGTAAAAATTTGGACGAAAACGTAAAGAATCGGACGAAAACGTAAAAATTCGGATGAAAACGTAAAAATTTGGACGAAAACGTAAAGAATCGGACGAAAATGTAAAAATTTGGACGAAAACGTAATGAATCGGACGAAAACGTAAAAATTCGGATGAAAACGTAAAAATTTGGACAAAAATGTAAAGAATCGGACGAAAATGTAAAAATTCGGATGAAAACGTAAAAATTTGGACGAAAACGTAAAGAATCGGACGAAAACGTAAAAATTCGGATGAAAACGTAAAGAATCGGACGAAAACGTAAAAATTCGGATGAAAACGTAAAAATTTGGACGAAAACGTAAAGAATCGGACGAAAACGTAAAAATTCGGACGAAAACGTAAAGAATTGGACGAAAACGTAAAAATTCGGACGAAAACGTAAAGAATTGGACGAAAACGTAAAAATTCGGACGAAAACGTAAAAATTTGGACGAAAACGTAAAAATTTGAACGTAAACGTAAAAATTCGGACGAAAACGTAAAAATTCCGACGAAAACATAAAGAATCGGACGAAAACGTAACGAATCTGACGAAAACGTAAAGAATCTGACGAAAACGTAAAGAATCGGACGAAAACGTAAAAATTCGAACGAAAACGTAAAAATTCGGACGAAAACGTAAAGAATCGGACGAAAATGTAAAAATTCAGACGAAAACGAAAAGAATCGGACGAAAAAGTTAAAAGTCAGACGAAAATACTAACGGAGGGACTAACGATGCAAACAAAACTAACGGAGGGACTAACGATGCAAACATTTAACGGAGAAAGTTAACGCCCATCCAAGATAGGTACCAAACTTGTGTAACGTTTGCCAAATTAGATACCTCTGGCGTAATTAAATTGAAATAGCACCCAAACTTGAAATCAGGGTAAACCACAGGGACCATCCGTGTAATTTTTTCATATATATATATATATATATATAAATATATATATATATATATATATATATATATATATATATATATATATATATATTTATATATATATATATATTTAATCTCGTATTGTATTTATTTGAATTAATGGAATTTAGTTTATTTGACAAAATAGAAAAGAAAATAAAATTAGGAGTAGGTGAGGCCCAAATGGCTAATCTGTGTTTATTTATCAGTGAAATGGTATTTTGAGATATAAGTGTTAGAGAAAGAAAATGATGGTGTGACACCCAACGGAGCCAAATGGCTAAATTTTTTGGTTGACACACCTTTTGCTTTTTGCTTTAATAGATAATTATTTAAAAAAAGTATAAAATGTCAAGATGAATTAAAAACACAATAAGATAGATTATAAAATAGTTTAATACACAATTGAGAAAGTGAGTGACAAGTTAAATAATTTTCAGGTTATTATACTTAACAATATTCTTTGGAGTACCAGGTGTGATAACATGCCACACTTCACTTTTTTGGTGCTACGTCATGTCAAATCAGATTTAACACCAACATAACTCACACCATCAAAATCAATCTCACTCATATCATGCTATAACATTTCTTTCCTGACCCACCATTTTGTTTTAATTTTTATTGTTTTAAATCAACTAATTTTTCGTTCATTAAAAATTACAAATTGCATTACCAAAAAAAAAAAAAAAAAAAAAAAAAAACGACTAAATTTAACGTCTATATTTTTGTCGAATTTATTCTTTTTAAATTTTGAAAATTAAGGCATCCTCTTCCGTTAACCTCGTGGTGGTAGTGGCGAGAAACTTAATCTTTTCAACTTCATCATTGTCGCGTCCTTCGCTTTAGTCATCTCGTACATTTCTTGAGCAACCTCCCATTTGAGCCTTAGTTCATTTTGTACACCCTCACCAAAATCATGCGAGTTACTCCCGCGGTCCCAAACGTTGTCTCTGGTTTAAATTTTTTCGCTTTTCCGTGGCTTACCGGGGGGACGTGGTCTCGGATCATTCCGAATAGCTCAATGAATTCAGGGTCATCATTCGGATTAACAGGTTCCCGCATCCCAATTGGTGTGTTGTCTCAAGATATTCAATCGTCCTTCTTGACTGAATGGTTTTCCACCCATCTCGTTGCGACACGTCACCTTACAATGTTGCAAAAGATCTACCTCGTTTATGCCACTTCTACTCAAACGTTTTAGACGATTTTAGATAGCGTTGAGCTTTTGGCAATTAACATTCAACGTTACCCACTTTCCCGTTAACATATCCTTGTAACGTTGTGTTGGAGCACTTTTGTTGAACTCCAGTAGATACCAGTGTCAAAATGATAGCTCATCCTGGTCATTTCCGATAGTGTTATCCTCGGAAATAGTAACAAAATATTTGGTCTGCGACCAATGATTGGCCCTTAAGGATGCCTCAGTTGCCATTCCGGTGGTGGTGGTGTTTTTGGTTGTTTTTTATTGAGTTTGGCAGGTCTTTTGCCTTTTCGGCACCACCTCTCGGCTTCTTGGGTTTCTTGTGGTGGTGGTGGTAGTGGTGGTTGTTTTGAAGTTGTTGAAATTGTTGTTGTTTGAAGAAAATTACGTTGGTAAATTTCATATTGTTCAGTTGTATATTGTGGCATAGAATATTGGCTACCAAATGGAGTAGATTGGAGTTGTGACGAAAATATTGAATTAGCGGATTAAGGTGTAGGGAGATTTGACAAAGATGATGAGTTTGTATGTTGCGACATTCCGAGAATGTTATTGATTAAAACATCAGTTTGGTGACTCATTTTTGTGATCGGTAAAGAAATGAAAGTGGAAGTTTAGATTGTATGAAAAAATGATTGTGTTTAAAAGTATTATATATAATGTTTAATTTAGGTAGCCCCATCTTTCATGGCTCATCTTCCATGATAGAAACATTACATTCCTTAAACCCATACCCGACACAACATGCAGGCTTATATCTCTCTTTATATTCCCCTGTTCACTCCCCCTGTTATTAGTTTCATATTTTCCCAACTAAATCCCCATAATCTTGCCACTGCAAGCATAGAAGCAGATTTCTTTACTCTCAAGGTCTTTAATATATCTTCAACATTTCTAAAATGATCTTGAACAAATCATCATCATAGTTCATATTATTTTGAAACAACATTTTATTTCTTTCTAATCATACGAAATAAACAGATGTTGCAAGGATTAGTCTATAAATAATATAATACTTTTAAAAAACGAGTAAACGTACGTTATGGCGTACGCCACCGGCTTGGCGTGCAGTGGTGTGATTACAACGCAATCAATTATTATTGAAAAGTAAATAACCAAGTAATTTGTGTGTGTTTTAAATAAGAATAATTTCATATATACTCAATCTGAATATCAAAATGTCGTATATACACAAAATACATATTTTGAATGCATGATGTACAATTTAAAGCACTTTTTGAGTAAATGTGTCATTATGGTGTTTTAGTTAGGTATATATGGAATTGACCCATTTAAGTATGCGACATCAACTTTATTAGAAAATGTATTTTGCAAAAATACTCTTATTTAAAAGAATTAAATAATATAAATTGGTAAAAAAAATCGTTAAGAATACGTTGAATTGTATATACCCTCTAAAACAGGCCGTCTTATATTCTTTATTTGAACCTCCAAGCTGTCTTATCTACCCATCTAAAATTGTGGACCCTATATTCTCTATTGAACCCCAAACTGGGTTATTTGGACCCCAATTAAGCTGTGACCTGGTCTATATATACCCATGCAAAACATCCTCTTCAATTCAAAATCTCTCTTGAGCTTAGTCAAAAAATAAAAAAACTCTTTTGAACTATCAACAAAATGCAGTCCAGTATTGAAAACATAATCAGAAGATTTGATTTTCAAAGAAAATCAGGTTCAATTTTGTTTTGGAACAACATAACTCCTGGAAACAGTTGGTCCCTTAAACTGACAGGTCAGTCTTCGCGATCTAATAAAGATCATGAAGGGCTCAAGAACTACAGGAATGCTTGCCACAATTATGGTGAGGTTGGACCAACGACGTGGGCTCAACTTAACTGTTTTGCAGGCGAAGCTGCTCAAACAATGGCTCCACAACAAAGGACAAAACATGACCATGATCAACTTTTGGGTCAGTTAGTTGTGCCGGTATTTTCTCACAGGATGCTTGTGGGAGTTATTGAGCTTGTCACACTTGTCCCGAAAGAAGATTACAATTCTGATCTTGCTCAAATCAACCAGTTATTGAGGGTTAGTTTTTTATAATTTGTCAATAATTCAATTTTCATTTACTTTACACAAGAAAAGTTAACAAAACTGCAGACAAAACTTTTGGACCAGAATTCTTTCAGTTTACGGGTTGAAGTTTGAATATAAATGGCTATTTGAAGGGTAGGATGATTTGGGTGGGGTATTTGATACGAAAATAAAGAGGAGAGAGAGTGTCAAGGGTCTGAAAAAGATTAAAAACAAGGTTATTTTGTCCAATAAAGGTTCGCGTAAAGATTTTAGGGTTCAAAAGGCTAAAAAGTAGGTCCGCATTTTTTAAGACACGGTCTTAACAAATGGCCGAGTCACAACATTTAAGGATTTTTTTTGTTTTTTTTTTGTTTTTTTTAATATTTTAAGAAATATGATAAGACATAGATATTTCCTTTGAAAGATTTTTTTTTAAATAGTTTGGTTTATTTACATATTTTCTCGTAAATTTTGCTTTAATAGCATTAAAAACTTTTATTTTACAAAAATATGTAATTATTGAAGTTTTATTGATGATATATGTAATTATATTCTAATACAATATTAACTATTGCAATATATCACTACTAGTTCACTACTTATATTTACTTTTTTTTTTCTTTTAAATGCAGCGCTTACATGCTAATATGTTTATCATAAGCTTTTTAAAATATATGTTTTTCCAAATTTGAAGGGTAAGATGCGGTCTCAACACATGGCTGGGTCACAATATTTAATGAATCTGTTTTGAGTTTTTCTTTTTTAAGAAATTGAAAGACATAGGTAAGTTATGTTTGGCGCAGAGCTTTTTGAAGCTTTTTGTGGTGATGAGCGGTGAGCAATGAGCTTTTTGATTTTTAGTGTTCGTTTGACACAAGAGCGATAAGCTTTGCTATTTTTTAGGAATGTTCATTTTTACAATGCTTTTTTAAGAAGCTGTGAGCGGTGAGCAGTAAGCTGTGGCTACTGCTCACAGCTACTTCTCACTACTCACTGCTACTGCTCAGCTACTTTTGCCAAACATAGCCATAGTTATTTCCTTTGAAAGAATTTTTAAAAAATAGTTTTTAGACTATTTATAAAGTATTGACTATTGAGACATAAGTTATTCAATTATATTCTAATACAATATAAACTATTGCGAATTTGCGATATATCAGCAGTTCACTTATCTTACTTATTAACTCTAATTTTATACTAAAATAAGTTATCTAAATTACTACGGAGTACTAATTATACTCTTTTATTGTGATCCTTTGTAGGCTGAAAACTTGCACACTTGATCCGAATTTGATGGGAATGATGGCAATCAGAGTGTATAAAGAAATAGTTTGTGTGTCCTATTTCAGTGTTGATGTTTATGTGTTGTATATCATTATTTTGTTTGTGATGCTGGAATTGTAATGTGGTTTTGTTATTTTGTTTGTAATGTTGCAACTGTTTTCTTGTTTTGTATAAATTTTATATTGTAATGTGATTTTGTTATTTTGTTTGTAATGTTGTAACTGTTTTCTTGTTTTGTATAAATTTTATATTTTAATATTGTGCTGGGTTACTTGTAACATACTTGGTAATGGCCTGGTTGGAATGTCTTATAAGTTGTTCATCATTTGGTTATAAGTTCCCAAATGAAAGCTCCAAAGTCATTATTAGGTATAAAAGAGATGTAACAAGACGTTCAAATAAGCTTTTACTAAACACCCCTTTGTCATGGTCCAAGCACTAGAAAGTAATCATTTGCATATAAATTAGCACGCAATGAGCCAAACTCCAAACACCAAAAACATTCTGATGAGCTGATCGAAACTTGAGAGTGATTCAAACTTTTATTTTATTTTTTTTTTAATAAAACCCCCCATTCTATAAATAACACCCAATTTTAACTAAAATTTTCACACTTCTCTACCCTTATTTTACCATTTTCCACACATAAAACTTGATTCTTTCTACCAAAAATCATGGCTTGTTCGCTTTACATACCATCGATAAAATCAAAGCTTGTTTTGAGAAACTAATTGAGGAGGATACCGTTCGTCAGCAAGCGATGATCGACTTAGCTGTACAATTTGAGAATACAAACACACAACTAAAGATGATATGAGGAAAGCATACGAGAAATGCAATGACATTCCGCAAGAAAATCGTGCTTTGATTGAGATTTTTTAAACGAAGAATATTGGAAAGATTACGAGATGCATAATGTTTTGTTTAGAAAGGCGGCAAAAATACAAGAACAAATCAATACTAAATTTTTTGGCTACATACAAAATACAAATAGGACGATTATGTTTTAGTTTTCGTATTGTTTATAAATTTCGCATCGTATCATCATCTTTATTTTTATTTCAACATACGGGGTTTTTCGGAGGATATTTATATGAAGCCAAATGAAATGAGGGAGGAAATGATCTCCGTCATTCATTTCATTCGGCTTCATTATAAATATCCTCCGAAAAATACCCGGTATGTGTTTTAGTTTTCGTGTATATATACATTTTTTTAATTTCGTATTGTATTTATTTGAATTAATGGAATTTAGTTTGTTTGACAAAATAGAAAGAAAAATAAAAATAAAATAGGAGTGGGTGAGGCCCAAATGGCTAATCTGTGTTTATTTATCAGTGAATTGTATTTTGAGATATAAGTGTTGAAAAAGAAAATGATGGTGTGACGCCCAACGGAGCCAAATGGCTAAATTTTTTGGTTGCCACACCTTTTGCTTTTTGCTTTAATAGATAATTATTAAAAAAAAAGTATTAAATGTCAAGATGAATTAAAAACACAATAAGATAGATTATAAAATAGTTCAATACACAATTAAGAAAGTGAGTGACAAGTTAAATAATTTTCAGGTTATTATACTTAACAATATTCTTTAAAGTACCAGGTGTGGTAACATATCACACTTCACTTTTTTGGTGCTACGTCATGTCAAATCAGATTTAACATCGACATAACTCACACCATCAAAATCACTCACTCATATCATGCTATAACATTTCTTTCCTGACCCACAATTTTATTTTAATTTTTATTGTTTTAAATCAACTAATTTTTCATTCATTAAAAATTATAAATTAGATTACAAAAAAAATAATAATATAATAATAAAAAAAAAAAAAAAAAAAAAAACAAAAAACAAAAAACGACTACATTTAACATCTATATTTTTCTCGAATTTATTCTTCTAAAATTTTGAAAATTAAGGCATCCTCTTCCGTTAACCTCGCGGTGCTAGTGGCAAGAAACTTAATCTTTTCAACTTTGAGCCTTAGTTCATTTTGTACACCCTCACCAAAATCATGCGAGTTACCCCCGCGGTCCCAAACGTTGTCTCTGGTTTAAATTTTTTCGCTTTTCGTGGCTTACCGGGGGAAGTGGTCTCGGATCATTCCGAATAGCTCGATGAATTCAGGGTCATCATTCGGATTAACAGGTTCCCGCATCCCAATTGGTGTGTTGTTTCAAGATATTCAATCGTCCTTCTTGACTGAATGGTTTTCCACCCATCTCGTTGCGACACGTCACCTTACAATGTTGCAAAAGATCTACCTCGTTTATGCCACTTCTACTCAAACGTTTTAGACGTTTTTAGATAGCGTTGAGCTTTTGGCAATTAACATTCAACGTTACCCACTTTCCCGTTAACATATCCTTGTAACGTTGTGTTGGAGCACTTTTGTTGAACTCCAGTAGATACCAGTGTCAAAATGATAGCTCATCCTGGTCATTTCCGATAGTGTTATCCTCGGAAATAGTAACAAAATATTCGGTTTGCGACCAACGAGTGGCCCTTAAGGATGCCTCAGTTGCCATTCCGGTGGTGGTGGTGTTTTTGGTTGTTTTTTATTGAGTTTGGCAGGTCTTTTGCCTTTTCGGCACCACCTCTCGGCTTCTTGGGTTTCTTGTGGTGGTGGTGGTAGTGGTTGTTGTTGTTGAAGTTGTTGAAATTGTTGTTGTTTGAAGAAAATTACGTTGGTAAATTTCATATTGTTCGGTTGTATATTGTGGCATAGAATATTGGCTACCAAATGGAGCAGATTGGAGTTGTGACGAAAATATTGAATTAGTGGATTAAGGTGTAGCGAGATTTGACAAAGATGATGAGTTTGTATGTTGCGACATTCCGAGTATGTTATTGATTAAAACATCATTTTGGTGACTCATTTTTGTGATCGGTAAAGAAATGAAAGTGGAAGTTTAGATTGTATGAAAAAATGATTGTGTTTAAAAGTATTATATAATGTTTAATTTAGGTAGCCCCATCTTTCATGGCTCATCTTCCATGATAGAAACATTACATTCCTCAAACCCATACCCGACACAACATGCAGGCTTATATCTCTCTTTATATTCCCCTGTTCACTCCCCCTGTTATTAGTTTCATATTTTCACAACTAAATCCCCATAATCTTGCCACTGCAAGCATAGAAGCAGATTTCTTTACTCTCAAGGTCTTTAACATATCTTCAACATTTCTAAAATGATCTTGAACAAATCATCATCATAGTTCATATTATTTTGAAACAACATTTTATTTCTTTCTAGTCATACGAAATAAATAGATGTTGCAAGGATTAGTCTATAAATAATATAATACTTTTAAAAAACGAGTAAACGTACGTTATGGCGTACGCCACCCGCTTGCCGTGCAGTGGTGTGCATTACAACGCAATCAATTATTATTGAAAAGTAAATAACCAAGTAATTTGTGTGTGTTTTAAATAAGAATAATTTCATATATACTCAATCTGAACATCAAAATGTCGTATATACACAATATACATATTTTGAATGCATGATGTACAATTTAAAGCACTTTTTGAGTAAATGTGTCATTATGGTGTTTTAGTTAGGTATATATGGAATTGACCCATTTAAGTATGCGACATCAACTTTATTAGAAAATGTATTTTGCAAAGATACTCTTATTAAAAAGAATTAAATAAATAAATTGGTAAAAAAAAATCGTTAAGAATACGTCGAATTGTATATACCCTCTAAAACAGGCTTTCTTATATTCTTTATTTGAACCTCCAAGCTGTCTTATCTACCCTTCTAAAATTGTGGACCCTATATTCTCTATTTGAACCCCAAACTGGGTTATTTGGACCCCAAATAAGCTGTGACCTGGTATATATATACCCAAGCAAAACATCCTCTTCAATTCAAAATCTCTCTTGAGCTTAGTCAAAAAATAAAAAAACTCTTTTGAACTATCAACAAAATGCCGTCCAGTATTGAAAACGTGATCAGAAGATTTGATTTTCAAAGAAAATCAGGTTCAATTTTGTTTTGGAAAAACACAACTCCTGGTAACAGTTGGTCTCTTAAACTGACAGGTCAGTCTTCGCGATCTAATAAAGATCATGAAGGGCTCAAGAACTACAGGAATGCTTGCCACCGTTATGGTGAGGTTGGACCAAGGACGTGGGCTCAACTTAACTGTTTTGCAGGCCAAGCTGCTCAAACAATGGTTCCACAACAAAGGACAAAACATGACCATGATCAACTTTTGGGTCAGTTAGTTGTGCCTGTATTTTCTCAAGAGACGCTTGAGGGAGTTATTGAGCTTGTCACACTTGTCCCAAAAGAAGATTACAATTCTGATCTTGCTCAAATCAACCAGTTATTGAGGGTTAGTTTTTTATAATTTGTCAATAATTTAATTTTCATTTTCTTTACACAAGAAAAGTTAACAAAACTGCAGACAAAACTTTTGGACCAGAATTCTTTCAGTTTACGGGTTGAAGTTTGAATATAAATGGCTATTTGAAGGGTAGGATGATTTGGGTGGGGGTATTTGATACGAAAATAAAGAGGAGAGAGAGTGTCAAGGGTCTGAAAAAGATTAAAAACAAGGTTATTTTGTCCAATAAAGGTTCGCGTAAAGATTTTAGGGGTTCAAAAGGCTAAAAAGTAGGTCCGCATTTTTTAAGACACGGTCTTAACAAATGGCTGAGTCACAAAATTTAAGGATTTTTTTTTTTTTTTTTTTTTTTTTTTTTTTTTTTTTTTTTTTTAAAGAAATATGATAAGACATAGTTATTTCCTTTGAAAGATTTTTTTTTAAATAGTTTGGTTTATTTGCATATTTTCTCGTAAATTTTGCTTTAATAGCATTAAAAACTTTTATTTTACAAAAATATGTAATTATTGAAGTTTTATTGAGGATACATGTAATTATATTCTAATACAATATTAACTATTGCAATATATCACTACTAGTTCACTACTTATGTTTACTTTTTTTTCTTTTATATGCAGCGCTTACATGCTAATATGTTTATCATAAGCTTTTTAAAATATATGTTTTTCCAAATTTGAAGGGTTCAAAAGGGTAACAAGTAGGTCGTAGGTCCGCATTTTTGAAGATGCGGTCTCAACACATGGCTGGGTCACAATATTTAATGAATCTGTTTTGAGTTTTTCTTTTTTAAGAAATTGAAAGATATAGGTAGGCTATGTTTGGCGTAGAGCTTTTTGAAGCTTTTTTGTGGTGATCAGCGGTAAGCAATGAGCTTTTTGATTTTTAGTGTTCGTTTGGCACAAGAGCGATAAGCTTTGCTATTTTTTAGGAATGTTCATTTTTACAATGCTTCTTTAAGAAGCTGTGAGCGGTGAGCAGTGAGCTGTGGCTACTGCTTACAGCTACTTCTCACTACTCACTGCTACTACTCAGCTACTTTTGACAAACATAGCCATAGTTATTTCCTTTGAAAGAATTTTTTAAAAATAGTTTTTAGACTATTAATAAAGTATTGACTATTGAGACATAAGTTATTTAACTATATTCTAATACAATATAAACTATTGCGAATTTGCGATATACCAGTAGTTCACTTATCTTACTTATTAACTCTAATTTTATACTAAAATAAGTTATCTAAATTACTACGGAGTACTAATTATACTCTTTTATTGTGATCCGTAGGCTGAAAACTTGCACACTTGATCCGAATTTGATGGGAATGATGGCAATCAGAGTGTTTAAAGAAATAGTTTTGTGTGTCCTATTTCAGTGTTGATGTTTATGTGTTGTATTTCATTATTTTGTTTGTGATGCTGGAATTGTAATGTGGTTTTGTTATTTTGTTTGTAATGTTGCAACTGTTTTCTTGTTTTGTATTAATTTTATATTGTAATGTGATTTTGTTATTTTGTTTGTAGTGTTTGGTTGCAACTGTTTTCTTGTTTTGTATAAATTTTATATTTTAATATTGTGCTGGGTTACTTGTAATATACTTGGTAATGGCCTGGTTGGATGTCTTATAAGTTGTTCATCATTTGGTTATAAGTTCCCAAACAAAAGCTCGAAAGTCATTATTAGGTATAAAAGAGATGTAACAAGATGTTCAAATAAGCTTTTACTAAACACCCCTTTGTCATGGTCCAAGCACTAGAAAGTAATCATTTGCATACAAATTAGCACGCAATGACCAAATAAGCAATTTAAATGAGCCAAACACCAAAAACATTCAGATGAGCGGATTGAAACTTGAGAGTGATTTAAACTTTTATTTTTTAACTAAAATTTTCACACACTTCTCTACCCCATATCTTACCATTTTCCACACATGAAACTTGATTCTTTCTACAAAAAATCTTGGCTTGTTCGCTTTACATACCATCGATAAAATCAAAACTTGTGTTGAGAAACTAATTGAGGAGGATACCATTCGTCAGCAAACGATGATCGACTTAGCCGTACAATTTGAGAATACAAACACAGCTAAAGATGATATGAGGAAAGCATACGAGAAATGCAATGACATTCCGCAAGAAAATCGTGCTTTGATTGAGATTTTTTAAACGAAGAATATTAGAAAGATTACGAGATGCATAATGCTTTATTTAGAAAAGCGGCAAAAATACAAGAACAAATCAATACTAAATTTTTTTGGCTACATGCAAAATACGAATAGGATGATTATGTTTTAGTTTTCGTATTGTTTTTTAAATTTCGCATCGTATCATCATCTTTATTTTTATTTCAACATACGGGGTTTTTTGGAGGATATTTATATGAAGCCAAATGAAATGAGGGAGGAAATGATCTTTGTCATTCATTTCATTGAGCTTCATTATAAATATCCTCCGAAAAATACCCGTATGTGTTTTAGTTTTCGTGTATATATATATATATATATATATATATATATATATATATATATATATATATATATATATATATATATATATATATATATATATATATATGTTAGCTTTATTAAAAAGTGATGGTCATTTACGTTTTTATATTTTTTGTAAAAGTGTCGTTACTTATTTAGTAAGAATAGTCAATGTGCTTATGGACTAATCTAATTGGTTAAAAGTTATGTAACAAGTCCATAAGCAAACCCATTTGCTGTAAACTATAAAAGCCTCCACACTCCTCATTTGTGGGGGTGCTTAGGAGGCTAGTATGTGTGCTTGTGGATGAGTGTGTGCATTAATAATAAGGTTTCTCTCTCTAGTTTCTCTTACTAGATCTAACGCCTCACTTCTCTCTTGTACCACCATTAGTGATTGAAGTAGTGTGTGATAGGATTGATCTTAGCATTTACAAGTGGTATCAATAGCCAAACAATGATCTAGGGGTGTGTTTTTTTAAGATTTTCAATACTCTTCATCAGCTTTCTTCGAGTAAGACATGAGTTCCTTCGAGTTAGAAGGTGTTTTACCGAGTTAGTTCTGGAATTCCTTCGAGTTAGAAGGCTGTTCTCCGAGTTAGGGGTAAAAATCTTCGAGTAAGAAGGTTTTGTTCGAGTTAGTTCTTAAGTTCCTTCGAGTTAGAAGGCTGTTTCCTAAGTTAGAATATATTTCTTCGAGCAAGAAAAGATTTTCCGAGTTAGATCTTACATTTCTTCGAGCAAGAAGATTATTTTCTGAGTTAGTTTTTCATATCCTTCGATCAAGAAGGTGTTTCCTAGTTAAGACATTATTTTCGAGTAAGAAGGAGTATTTCTGAGTTTCTTCGAGTTAGTAAAGTATTTCCAAGTTAAGATAGATTTCGAGTAAGGATAATAAAATCTTCGAGTTAGCAGAACTTCGAGCAAGGATATTTTGAAAAAATTCCGAGTAAGGAAGATAATTTCGAGTAAGGTGAAAATTCCGAGTAAGGAAGATAAATTTCGAGTAAGGTGCAAAATTCCGAGTAAGGAGAAAACTCCGAGTAAGGAACTATTTTCCGAGTAAGAAGCTTTTCTCCGAGTAAGAATCCTTCCACTTAGAAATCCTTCAAGTAAGCAAACTCCGAGAAAGGACAAAACTTCAAACGAACATAACTTTTGGACCTTAACCAACAACAAACACAACTCCTATATCGTTGCAACAATCCAACATCAACTTTATCATACACAACTTCATCAATGGCAACTCAGCAAGACATTCATGCAACCGGTGCGGAAAACCATCCTCCTATGCTTGAAAAAAGGTGGATATCTTCCATGGACAAGCCGTATGCTTCGCTACATCAAAACTAAACCTGATGGTAAACTCCTACTTCAATCCATTAAGAATACACAGATTCAAGACCCTGGAGATCCAAATGGAACACCTCCTGTTGCACCGTTCTTTCGTGAACAATCAGAAGCAGAATACACAGAAGAAGACTGGAAGCAGATTGCAGCTGATGATATGACAATGCACTTAATCCAACTAGGTTTACCACGAGAGATCTTTGCTGCTGTAGACAGTTGTGAAACTGCTTATGATATGTGGGAACGAGTTAGAAGACTATGTCATGGCACAGAAATTGGGCAACAAGATGTTGAAAACAAGATACTAACTGAATGGGAGAAGTTCACATCCACTCCAGGAGAATCCATTGAATCTTACTACACCAGGTTTTGCACACTTATGAATGAGCTAATCAGAAACAAGTTGACACCAAGACAAATCGTAAGCAACATCAAGTTCATCAACAATCTTCAAGAAGAATGGGGACGATATGTCACTATTGTCAACCAAACCAAGGATCTACACCAAGTGAACTATGATCAGCTTTATGATTTTCTGAAGCAAAACCAGGCTGAGGCTAATGAAGTCAGGAAAGAGAGATTAGCAAAGCAACATGATCCTCTTGCATTCATTGCTCAAACACCAACACCTGTACCAGTGAATACACAACCATCATCATCTTCCACTTACAACTACATGCAACAACAATACGTTCCACAACAACCAACTGCTGTAATACCATAACAACAATTCTACCCACAACAACAACAATATCCACAATTCCAAGAACCAGAGTTTACTTACAATGATGAGTCTACTGCTGCTTTGACTCAAGCATTTGTTATTCTATCAAAGAAATTCCAAGGACGCTATTCTACACCAACCAACAACAACCAAAGGATTTCATCGAACACTCGCAACAGGCAGATTGCACAGCCGAGTTTCAATGTGGGTCAACAAGGACAAATGGTTGGAGTTATGGGGAATCAGCAGGGATATGCTCCTAGATTTCAAATAGGTAATCAGAATGCAAGGCAGTATGTAGGAAATCAGATGGGTCAGTATGTAGGGAATCAGATGGGTCAAGCTGTTAGAAATCAGAGGGGTCAGAATATTGGGAATCAGATAGTAGGTAATCAGTTTGGGAATGTTGCTGCTCCAGTAGCTGGGAATTTTGGGAATATGAATCAGGGTAATCCGATAAAGTGTTTTAACTTTCAGGGAGTCGGTCATATGGCAAGGAGCTGTCCCATCAAGCCGAAAAAGAAAGATATCACTTATCTGCAGAAAGTAGTGTTGTTGGCACAAAAGGAAACGACATGGTTTTAGTTGAGTGTAGAAGAAACTGATTTTATAGCTCTCATGGATGATATGGAAGACCTTGAGGACATCGATGCAAACTACATATTCATGGCAAATCTTCAGGAGGCTAAGTACGACACGGATTCTGATGCACCTCCTGTTTATGACAACAATGCAGTCTCTAAGGTACCATCATTCACTACATGCCACAATAATGAAATATTTTATATGTCGCCTCATGAGGAACAGCATTCTGAGATTGTAGCACCCACTTATGATACATACATGGACACGCCAAGCAGTAGCAATATTGATTTGGCAACTCCAGATATGAATCCTAATGGAGGCTTAGAATCACATCATGCTGAGAATGATGAGGAAACACGTGATCTCTTTGAATCATTATTGAATAATTGTAGTATTGAGATTGAGAAAGTCAAAAAGGTCAATCGCGATGTTAAGGCCGCGAATGAGAAAATGACCGCTGAGCTTGAGAGGTATAAGGAAAATGAAAAAGCTTTTGAGTTTCATAAAACACGACAGTCAGAATTAGAAACTGGTTATCAAAATTCCGTTTCAAGAGAAAACATTTGCAAATCAAGTTTGGCACACTCGATGTTAACTTAAACATGAAAATAAAATCCTTAAAAGCGGAAATTTCTTATTTGCAAAACCAACTTTATAAACAAAAATCAACTTGTTCTTATCTTGAAAGGGAAAAGAAACAGTTGAAAGCAATTTTTCAAAACGAGAAAATGATCTTCTTGATGAAATCATTGAGAAACAAAAAACAATTAAAAAGTTGGAAGATTTGCTTGTGAAAACGGGTCATTCTGCTCAAATAATTCATATGCTAATTAAAGATCCAAACCTGCTTTTGCACACAATGAAGAAAATGGCTATCGGTCGTGAAAACCCTTACACTCTCAAGAAAGCTAATAAAGAACAAAATGTGTTGTACAATGGTAATGTGATATTTGCTAAACATGATCCTCCCGTTGTTCGGGATTCTGATGAAACAATTGAGCTTGCTGAAGAGAGTCGAATTAAAATGAAACAAAAGAACCCAGTAATAAAACCAATTGATTATAACAAACTTAGCATACTTTCAGGAGTAAATTTTGTTCTTCAAAAACAAACACCAAAGGTTTCCAAAAAACCAGTTGTTTTGACAAAACAAAAGTTATTTCTAAAAATCTTTCAAAAGTAGAACAAATATCCTCAAGCAATCCTTTTAACACAAGTGATGCTAGAAGATATTCGGATGATCTTAAAAAGAGAATTGAAACACTTCAAAGTATTGTTGCATCAAAAACAAATATCAGTATCAACAACAGGCATTCAAGTTTTCATGCAGAAATGAAAAAGGTGTTTGAAACAGAAATTATTCTTCCACTAAATGCCATCAGTGCGAGATTAATTCATGTTGAACAAGCAATTTTGAAAGAAACAGCCGACTTTGTTAAGGACCACAAATCCCTGGTGAAGGAAGCTAATGAAAACATTAAACACATCAAAGTTTTGGAAAACCACAATGATTCTCTCTTCGAAGCAGCTTTATCGACGGATATTATGTCCATCATTTTACAAACATATTCTGTTGAAGACGATGAAAGACTTCGAGCTGAGACTTCTGCAATTGTTTTAAAATATGAAAATGCTCTTGTTAAACTTGAAAAAGAAAATGTATCATATTTTAAACAACTTGACCGAAAAACGGAGGAATGCAAGTATGAAAAACTGTTGTATGAGCGTGCCTACAAGAACATGAAAGAGCAAAATGATCTTTTGAGGTCTCAGCTAGAAAGTCAAAAAGGGAAGGGTGAGGAAACTAAGTTTGCAAAACCATCAACTTCGGACAAACCGGTTGTTAAACCAAAAATGTCAGTTTCTCAATCTGTTCCAAAAGTTGACGTGATAAATGATTTGACAAAACCAGTCACTCCAACACCCTTGCCCAAGCAAAATGAAAAAGAAAAGGGAAAAGCGGTTGACGAAACATCAAAATAGCACCTGGCCTTTATAGGATTAGTCCCACTATTGCGTCTGCCTCAACATCTCAAACATATAGAGCAATAGACAAGAGCGTAAAAGATAATCCTAAAGAGACTAGGAATGCTAAAACAACTTCTCAGGACAACAATATAAATTCTAATGTGTGTGTCTTACCTTCTACAGGATTAGAAAGCACCTCTAAGAGCAGTAGACTACAGCCTAGGAGCAATACAAGGAACAATAGAGTCTCGCCTATCTCTGAGAGTAGATGCCAGAATAAAAATGAAGAAGTAGAAGAACACCCTAGGAATTTATCGCTTTCGAATAAGAAACATATGTCATCTGGATGTAATGTTAAAAGTACTGTTTCTAGTAAATGTAATGAATCTGTTTGTTTAATGTGCAAGAAATTTTTATCTTATGATGATTGTGATGATTATGTTTCTAAGAATGTGAATGTGAATGCTATGCTTGACCAGAAGGAAGTTCCAAAGGGAACTAGTGCTAGATCTAGATACATAAAAAGACTAATTGTAGGATGTAGGTCAACCAGTAGTAGTCAATTGCCTAGGAACTATCTTAAGTATTGTGCATGGAAACCAACGGGTAGAAAGTTAACACTCGAGAATGGCAAATTGTCAACTGTTCAAAAAGAACCAGTAGAAACTTTCTATGAGTGTGATTCGTATGTTACCCCTAACCCCATGGAACCAAATGTCAAACGGTTTCCAAATACAAACTCTTTTGTTCTTCGCAAGTTATCGAAATATGTCTTTGGATCGTCGACTCGGGTTGCTCCAAGCACATGACCGGAATCTAAAGCTGCTGATCAATTTCGTCTGGAAATTCATGGGAACCGTACATTTTGGAAATGATCATGTAGCAGCTATTCTGGGTTATGGAGATCTTCTGTTTGGGAATTACTTAATCACTCGAGTTTACTACATCGAAGGGTTGGGACACAATTTGTTTTCAGTTGGGCAGTTTTGTGATGCAGATTTAGAGGTTGCATTTAGGAGAAACACTTGTTTTGTTAGGAATTTGGTTGGAGATGATCTCTTAACTGGGAATCGTGGCACCAACCTATACGCTATCGACATCAACCAGATGGCCTCTTCATCACCAATTTATCTCATGACAAGAGCATGCGAAACAAAGTCCAGGCTGTGGCATAGAAGATTATCCCATCTCAATTTTGACACCATCAACAAGCTAGCCAAAGACAACATCGTCAACGGACTTCCTAAGTTCAAATACACCAAAGATCATCTATGTCCATCATGCGAACAAGGAAAAAGCAAAAGGGCAACATATAAACCTAAAACCGTACCCAGTTCAGTAGATAAGTTACATATGCTGCACATGGACTTATGTGGCCCAATGAGAGTTGAAAGTATTAATGGGAAGAAGTATATTCTTGTTATCGTCGATGACTACTCGAGATATAAGAACAGAAAATGGCACAGAATTCACTAACCAGGAGTTAAGAACCTACTTTGAAGATGCTGGAATCACACATCAGACATCTGCTGTTAGAACTCCATAGCAGAATGGGGTAGTTGAAAGAAGAAATCGAACTCTTGTGGAAGCTGCTCGCACAATGCTGATTTATTCTAGTGCACCATTATTCTTATGGGCTGATGCTGTTGCCACTGCTTGTTTCACTCAGAACCGTTCCCTAATCCATCCAAGATTCAATAAAACCCCATATGAGCTAGTGAACAACAGAAAACTGGGTATTTCTTACCTTCACGTGTTTGGCGCTTTGTACTATCCAACGAACGACAAAGAAGATCTGGGGAAGTTGAAAGCTAAGGGTGATAATGGAATCTTCATTGGTTACTCTGAAAACTCGAGGGCATTCCGGGTGTATAATAGAAGGACTAAAAGGATAATGAAGACGATGAATGTGAAGTTTGATGAGATTTCACAAATGGCTTCTGAGATACTCGCTCTATAACCCGCGCTTAACCTAATGGCTTCTAATCAAAACAGATTAGGACCCGCAACAAACGTTTAGACTTCTGTACATATTAGTTCAGGACTCATACCTCAAGGAGCTCAGTCAACTAACACTGAAAAACCTTCAGAACAAGAACTGAAAAATTTCTTCGAGTTTATGTTTATTGAGTATTATGGTGGAACTTCGACAAATGCATCATCACAACATTCCGCTACACCCGCTCAAAACCATCAACCACCACCACCACCACAAGATGCATCAACAACAATCGAAGCTGACGCACCAACTCCCTCGACATCATCAACATCTACTCCAACAACTCCAGTAATTGAAATTGTTCTACCAAGGATTGATGAGCCAAATCAAAATACACCATTTCAAGAAGAAACAACACAGAATCAAAACGATGCAGTGTTAGAAGAAGAAGTATTCGAAAACCCGTTTGCAACGGACTCAGCTGAATCATCTTTAAGGTTACAAGAACCATCTAACACACATACGTTAAACCCAAGGTACCCTTCTACACTACAATGGACTAAAGACCATCCGATAGAACACGTTATTGGTGAACCTTCAAGGCCAGTTCAGACGAGAAGACAACTCGCCATCGACCCCGACATGTGCATCTACGTTTGCTCAGTTAGCCTAAAAGAACCAAAGAACATTCGGGAGGCGATGGCAGACAATGCATGGATAGAAGCGATGCAGGAAGAACTTCTTCAATACCAGTTACATTATACATAGGAATTAATTCCAAGACCAATTGACAAACTCGTCATTGATCTCAAATGGCTATGAAAGAACAAAAAGGATGAAGAAATGACTGTGATTCGCAACAAAGCTCGTCTCGTGGCTAAAGGATTCAGACAGGAAGAAGGGATAGATTTCAAAGTGTCATTCGCACCAGTAGCAAGACTTGAAGCAGTCCAGATTTTCTTAGCCTATGCAGCTCACAAAAACATCACAGTCTACCAGATAGACATCAAGACGGATTTCTTGAATGGAACTTTGAAAGAAGAAGTGTATGTGAGTCAGCCAGACGGATTCATTGACAAGGAACATCCAGACTACGTCTACAAACTAAAGAAAGCCATTTATGGTTTAAAACAGGCTCCAAGAGCGTGGTAGGATGAACTATCATCTTACCTGATCCAAAACAATTTCACTAAAGGAACAGTTGATTCTACCTTGTTTACAAAAAAATTCAAAGATGACATTTTGATTGTTCAGATTTATGTGGACGACATTATTTTTGGGTCCACTAATCCGAAACATTCAAAACATTTTGAAAATCTCATGAAAAGCAAATTTGAAATGTCCATGATGGGGGAACTTAAATTCTTTCTTGGTTTACAAATACACCAATCCTCTCGTGGTATTTTTATTAATCAAGCTAAATATACTATTGAGATTTTGAAAAAACATGGTATGGATAATTGTGACTCTGTTGGTACTCCAATGGCCACTTTACCAAAAATAGGTGCTGATTTATTTGGGAAACCCATGGATCCGAAGAAATATCGGAGCATGATTGGTTCTTTCATGTATCTTACTGCTAGTCGGCCCGATATTCATTTTGTTGTTTGCTTATTATCACGGTTTCAGGCAAGGCCTACCGAACTTCACCTCCAAGAGGTCAAACGGATCTTTCGGTACCTACGAAGAACCATTAACATGGGACTTTGGTATCCGAAGGATTCCAAGTTTAAACTAATTGCATTTTCAGATGTCGACCATGCAGGTTGCCAAGTTACAGCAAAAAGTACATCAGGTGGAGCACAATTTTTGGGTGAAAAGCTAGTAGGCTGGTCATCAAGAAAACAAGATTGTACTGCATTATCAACCGCAGAAGCCGAGTATGTGTCTTTATCTGCGTGTTGTGCCCAAGTTCTATGGATGAGGACACAACTCACTGATCATGGCTTTACTTTCGACAGAATACCTTTGTATTGTGATTCGAAAAGCATCATAGCCATCTCGTGCAATCCAGTACAACACTCGAAGACCAAGCATATTAGAGTCCGCTATCACTTCATCAAAGAACACGTAGAAGAGGGTACTGTTGAATTATTTTTAGTGAAGACTGATTACCAACTCGCCGATCTATTTACTAAAGCCCTTCCAAAAGAAAGGTTTAACGATTTAGTTCGACGAATTGGCATGCGAAGCCTGACTCCTGAGGAGCTAGAATGTCTTCTCGAATCTTCTTGAAAATATTTTCAAAATAGCTTCGCTGTAAATATTTTTGAAAAACAAAATACAAAATTTGAAAAACCAACAAAAACAAAATATAAAAATAGAAAATTTTCAAAAATACAAAAACAATATAAAATCAAAAAACCAAAAAATATTCTTCTCACGACATGTCTCTCGTATAATCGATATTCTGTACGTATCTAGAAATGTCATTCAACAATGATACGGACATGTACAGATGCTTGAGCGAGAGTTCACTTAAATGGCTTTCGTATACTTCAGTACGAAACCCGGACATAAATGATGACTTCTGATTATTTCAGATCAGGACTCGTAATTTCAAAGTCAAAATAAAGAATCCTTGAGCACATGATCAAGATTTTTCAAAATCTTTCAAATTATTCTGTGCTCAAGATAACTCCCTCCAAAACCCTTAAAATTGATTTATGCTTTATTTAAAGGGGAGTATAAAAATCTAAAATGTTCCGAATTCATGCTAAAACAAATCCGTCTATCTCTCCAAAAAGCTTTCTTTTAATCAGTTGATATAAAAAATATCACGACATGCTATTTTTAAAGGGGAGAAGACATGATTAAAATGTGATCAAAATGTTTAAAGATCGTAGTTGAATCTCAAAAGAGCTCGACTCAGATTTGACCCTCGAATTGACGAAAGTTAAATGTCATTTATCGAAAAGACTTGTCCGGGACGGGTAATAATTTCAAGCTGGTTCATCCAGTGATGTAAACATGTCTCGCAAAGGACTTGTCTGAGTAGAATGTACCAATTCAAGAGATTCTCTTTGAATATGACCAGGACGGGTAATAATTTCAAGCTAGTCTAACTAGTGATGTAAACATGTCTCGCAACGATCATGTTTACTGAAAATTGATCAATTCAAATGTGCGAACTCTACCCACCATGTGCAAACCGATTCTAAAATGCATAAGCGCATGTGTAGGGGGAGTATTTCAGTAAATGCAAAACTCTCGAAGTGCTAACAAAATGTGTTTTATTCATAAACACTTTGAGAGATTTTCACAAAAGGTTTTATGGTATGTGATCAATAAATCTAGGATTATCATGGAGTAATAAGGTGATTATTGTTAGATTTATGTCTTATGATCCGCCAGAGCCGGAGAGATCTACCCAAGGACAATTCCAATAGATTAGAATTAGAAGTCCTTAGGTAAGATTGAAAAAAGGAGTAAATGAGAAAGGAGAAAGAAGGGGTTGAAGAATGAAAAAGAAAAGTTTATGAAAGGGTGAAAAGAATTAGCCCTCCATGAAAACTTAAGGCAGAAACCGGGTCAATACATCTGCTATCGGTTATCACAAAGTTGATACTGATATTGAAGACAAGACGTCATGAACCCAGTGACGCGCTGCACCACCCCTCCTAGCCACTCAGATATCTCTTAAAAGATATTAATTTCATTTCTCATGGAGAACCTTACATGATCTATCGGCCTCTCACTCCGAGATGTGTTGATATTGAAAAGGTGGCACTCTGCTCCATGCCTCCGACTACTAAAACCAAAACCCACATAATCGAGTCTAGAGCCATGAGATTCATCTAATAATCTCTTAGGACACACTTTCAATATAATACACCTGTGTTCGCCAAAAAGGACACAAGGTGTACAAGAGTCTTAATGAGATCTACGGATCTTGCCTTATATCATGATGGTTATTTGCTTCAAACGGTCTACAGTCGTGAAGTGATACTCCGGTATACTTCAGCGGCTCACCTGAATCATTGATACACTTCTGTGTATCTGAGTTAGCTCTCTCGAGGGCATCCGGTTCAGAACGGCCTTGGCAAGGATTAGAGAAAGTTTTCACAATATGCTGTTAACAATCTCGAAGTCCGAACCTGTAAGTGCTGGACGATTTATTACTAACTGTCTTATGCAGGTACTGAGGAAAGTCCATCAACCATCATCAGATTACACAACATCTACATCTCCTCATACTCATACTTATGAAGATCATCCTCAACAAAGCTCAAGTGAAAAAGTTCAAGACAAAAAGATCAAGTTAAAGACAAAGTGTTATAACAAAGTCAAGAAGCTAATCAAGATGTCAAGAACTAGTTCATGTATCATATGAGGAAGAAAAAAGTATGAAGTTCAAAGTATTATCAAGAAGTATGAGTATGATGGAAGAGAAGACACTGCAAACATGTGAAGATGTTGATCAAAGGCAAGAAGAACCAAAAGATGATTATTTTGAAGATCACAAAGCATGAAGGAACAAAAGATTCAAGACTATTCTACAACGACACACAAAGCTCAAGACAATGAAGACTAAAGATCTAATCACCTAGAGCATCATTTGAATGACCATCCCTTAGGGGGAGTTTGTTAGCTTTATTAAAAACTGATGGTCATTTACGTTTTTATATTTTTTGTAAAAGTGTCGTTGCTTATTTAGTAAGAATAGTCAATGGGCTTATGGACTAATCTAATTGGTTAAAAGTTATGTAACAAGTCCATAAGCAAGCTCATTTGTTGTAAACTATAAAAGCCTCCACACTCCTCATTTGTGGGGGGTGCTTAGGAGGCTAGTGTGTGTGCTTGTGGATGAGTGTGTGCATTAATAATAAGTTTTCTCTCTCAAGTTTCTCTCACTAGATCTAACGCCTCACTTCTCTCTTGTACTACCATTAGTGATTGAAGTAGTGTGTGATAGGATTGATCAAAGGTCTTACAATATATTTTTTTAATTTCGTATTGTATTTATTTGAATTAATGGAATTTAGTTTGTTTGACAAAATAGAAAAGAAAATAAAATTAGGAGTGAGTGAGGCCCAAATGGCTAATCTGTGTTTATTTATCAGTGAAATGGTATTTTGAGATATAAGTGTTGAAAAACAAAATGATAGTGTGATACCCGACGGAGCCAAATGGCTAAATTTTTTGGTTGCCACACCTTTTGCTTTTTTGCTTTAATAGATAATTATTTTAAAAAAAGTATCCAACGTCAAGAATTAAAAACACAATAAGATAGATTATAAAATAGTCCAATACACAATTAAGAAAGTGAGTGACAGGTTAAATAATTCTTTAGAGTACCAGGTTATTATCAAGGTTATTATACTTAAAAATATTCTTTAGAGTACCAGGTGTGGAAACATACCACACTTCACTTTTTTGTTGCTACGTCATGTCAAATCAGATTTAACACCGACATAACTCACACCATCAAAATCACTCTCACTCATATCATGCTATAACATTATTTTAATATTTATTGTTTTAAATCAACTAACTTTTCATTCATTAAAAATTACAAATTACATTCTCAAAAAAAAAAAAAAAAAAAAAAAAAAAAAAAAAAAAAAAAAAAAAAAAACCCGACTACATTTAACGTCTATATTTTTGTCGAATTTATTCTTTTTAAAATTTGAAAATTAAGGCATCCTCTTCCGTTAACCTCGCGGTGCTAGTAGCGAAAAACTTAATCTTTTCAACTTCATGATTGTCGCGTCCTTCGCTTTAGTCATCTCGTACATTTCTTGAGCAACCTCCCATTTGAGCCTTAGTTCATTTTGTACACCCTCACCAAAATCATGCGAGTTACTCCCGCGGTCCCAAACGTTGTATCTAGTTTAGATTTTTTCTCTTTTCGTGGCTTACCAGGGGGACGTGGTCTCGAATCATTCCGAATAGCTCAATGAATTCAGGGTCATCATTCGGATTAACAGGTTCCCGCAACCCAATTGGTGTGTTGTCTCAAGATATTCAATCGTCCTTCTTGACTGAATGGTTTTCCACCCATCTCGTTGCGACACGTCACCTTACAATGTTGCAAAAGATCTACCTCGTTTATGCCACTTCTACTCAAACGTTTTAGACGATTTTAGATAGCGTTGAGCTTTTGGCAATTAACATTCAACGTTACCCACTTTCCCGTTAACACATCCTTGTAACGTTGTGTTGGAGCACTTTTGTTGAACTCCAGTAGATACCAGTGTCAAAATGATAGCTCATCCTGGTCATTTCCGATAGTGTTATCCTCGGAAATAGTAACAAAATATTCGGTTTGCGACCAACGAGTGGCCCTTAAGGATGCCTCAGTTGCCATTCCGGTGGTGGTGGTGTTTTTGGTTGTTTTTTATTGAGTTTGGCAGGTCTTTTGCCTTTTCGGCGCCACCTCTCGGCTTCTTGGGTTTCTTGTGGTGGTGGTGGTGGTTGTTGTAGTTGAAGTTGTTGAAATTGTTGTTGTTTGAAGAAAATTACGTTGGTAAATTTCATATTGTTCAGTTGTATATTGTGGCATAGAATATTGGCTACCAAATGGAGTAGATTGGAGTTGTGACGAAAATATTGAATTAGCAGATTAAGGTGTAGGGAGATTTGACAAAGATGATGAGTTTGTATGTTGCGACATTCCGAGAATGTTATTGATTAAAACATCATTTTGGTGACTCATTTTTGTGATCGGTAAAGAAATGAAAGTGGAAGTTTAGATTGTATGAAAAAATGATTGTGTTTAAAAGTATTATATATGCAGGCTTATATCTCTCTTTATATTCCCTGTTCACTCCCCCTGTTATTAGTATTTTCCAAACTAAATCCCCATAATCTTGCCACTGCAAGCATAGAAGCAGATTTCTTTACTCCATTTCTAAAATGATCTTGAACAAATCATCATCATAGTTCATATTATTTTGAAACAACATTTTATTTCTTTCTAATCATACGAAATAAACAGATGTTGCAAGGATTAGTCTATAAATAATATAATACTTTTAAAAAACGAGTAAACGTACGTTATGGCGTACGCCACCCGTTTGGCGTGCAATGGTGTGCATTACAATGCAATCAATTATTATTGAAAAGTAAATAACCAATTAATTTGTGTGTGTTTTAAATAAGAATAATTTCATATATACTCAATCTAAACATCAAAATGTCGTATATACACAAAATACATATTTTGAGTGCATGATATACAATTTAAAGCATTTTTTGAGTAAATGTGTCATTATGGTGTTTTAGTTAGGTATATATGGAATTGACCCATTTAAGTATGCGACATCAACTTTATTAGAAAATGTATTTTGCAAAAATACTCTTATTAAAAAGAATTAAATAATATAAATTGGTAAAAAAATTCGTTAAGAATACATCGAATTGTATATACCCTCTAAAACAGGCTGTCTTATATTCTTTATTTGAACCTCCAAGCTGTCTTATCTACCCTTCTAAAATTGTGGACCCTATATTCTCTATTTGAACCCCAAACTGGGTTATTTGGACCCCAATAAGCTGTGACCTGGTCTATATATACCCAAGCAAAACATCCTCTTCAATTCAAAATCTCTCTTGAGCTTAGTCAAAAAATAAAAAACTCTTTTGAACTATCAACAAAATGCAGTCCAGTATTGAAAACATAATCAGAAGATTTGATTTTCAAAGAAAATCAGGTTCAATTTTGTTTTGGAACAACACAACTCCTGGAAACAGTTGGTCTCTTAAACTGACAGGTCAGTCTTCGCGATCTAATAAAGATCATGAAGGGCTCAAGAACTACAGGAATGCTTGCCACCGTTATGGTGAGGTTGGACCAACGACGTGGGCTCAACTTAACTGTTTTGCAGGCCAAGCTGCTCAAACAATGGTTCCACAACAAAGGACAAAACATGACCATGATCAACTTTTGGGTCAGTTAGTTGTGCCGGTATTTTCTCAACAGGATGCTTGTGGGAGTTATTGAGCTTGTCACACTTGTCCCAAAAGAAGATTACAATTCTGATCTTGCTCAAATCAACCAGTTATTGAGGGTTAGTTTTTTATAATTTGTCAATAATTCAATTTTCATTTACTTTACACAAGAAAAGTTAATAAAACTGCAGACAAAACTTTTGGACCAGAATTCTTTCAGTTTACGGGTTGAAGTTTGAATATAAATGGCTATTTGAAGGTAGGATGATTTGGGTGGGTATTTGATACGAAAATAAAGAGGAGAGAGAGTGTCAAGGGTCTGAAAAAGATTAAAAATAAGCTTATTTTGTCCAGTAAAGGTTCGCGTAAAGATTTTAGGGGTTCAAAAGGCTAAAAAGTAGGTCCGCATTTTTTAAGACAACGTGTGTCTTAACACATGCTGAGTCACAACATTTTTTTATTATTATTATTATTTTTTTTTTAAAGAAATATGATAGACATAGTTATTTCCTTTGAAAGATTTTTTTTTTTCTTTTTTAAATAGTTTGGTTTATTTACATATTTTCTCGTAAATTTTGCTTTAATAGCATTAAAAACTTGTATTTTACAAAAATATATAATTATTGAAGTTTTATTGGGGATATATGTAATTATATTCTAATACAATATTAACTATTGCGATGTATCACTACTAGTTCACTACTTATGTTTACTTTTTTTTCTTTTAAATGCAGCGCTTACATGCTAATATGTTTATCATAAGCTTTTTAAAATATATGTTTTTTGAAATTTTTTGGTTGTATTTCTAAAGCAAAGATATGGTGACTTATCTAAATTAATAACTCTTAATTATATACTAAAATAAGTTAATGTGCCACTCAAGATAATTGATACTATTTATACTCTTTTATTGTGATCCTTTGTAGGCTGAAAACTTGCATACTTGATCCAAGTTTGATGGGAATGATGGCAATCAGAGTGTTTAAAGAAATAGTTTGTGTGTCCTATTTCAGTGTTGATGTTTATGTGTTGTATTTCATTATTTTGTTTGTGATGCTGGAATTGTAATGTGGTTTTGTTATTTTGTTTGTAATGTTGCAACTGTTTTCTTGTTTTGTATAAATTTTATATTGTAATGTGATTTTGTTATTTTGTTTGTAATGTTGTAACTGTTTTCTTGTTTTGTATAAATTTTATATTTTAATATTGTGCTGGGTTACTTGTAATATACTTGGTAATGGCCTGGTTGGATGTCTTATAAGTTGTTCATCATTTGGTTATAAGTTCCCAAACAAAAGCTCGAAAGTCATTATTAGGTATAAAAGAGATGTAATAAGATGTTCAAATAAGCTTTTACTAAACACCCCTTTGTCATGGTCCAAGCACTAGAAAGTAATCATTTGCATACAAATTAGCACGCAATGACCAAATAAGCAATTTAAATGAGCCAAACTCCAAACACCAAAAACATTCAGATGAGCGGATTGAAACTTGAGAGTGATTCAAACTTTTATTTTTTATTTTTTTAATTAAACCCCCCATTCTATAAATAACACCCCATTTTAACTAAAATTTTCACACACTTCTCAACCCATATTTTACCATTTTCCACACATGAAACTTGATTCTTTCTACCAAAATTCATGGCTTGTTCGCTTTACATACCATCGATAAAATCAAAGCTTGTGTTGAGAAACTAATTGAGGAGGATACCATTCGTCAGCAAACGATGATCGACTTAGCCGTACAATTTGAGAATACAAACACAGCTAAAGATGATATGAGGAAAGCATACGAGAAATGCAATGACATTCCGCAAGAAAATCGTGCTTTGATTGAGATTTTTTAAACGAAGAATATTAGAAAGATTACGAGATGCATAATGTTTTGTTTAGAAAGGCGGCAAAAATACAATAACAAATCAATACTAAATTTTTTGGCTACATGCAAAATACAAATCGGACGATTATGTTGTAGTTTTCGTATTCTTTTTTAAATTTCTCATCGTATCATCATCTTTATTTTTATTTCAACATACGGGGTTTTTTGGAGGATATTTATATGAAGCCAAATGAAATGAGGGAGGAAATGATCTCCGTCCTTCATTTTATTCGGCTTCATTATAAATATCCTCCAAAAAATACCCGTATGTGTTTTAGTTTTCATGTATATATACATTTTTTTAATTTCGTATTGTATTTATTTGAATTAATGGAATTTAGTTTGTTTGACAAAATAGAAAGAAAAAAAAAATAGGAGTGGGTGAGGCCCAAATGGCTAATCTGTGTTTATTTATCAGTGAAATTGTATTTTGAGATATAAGTTTTGAAAAAGAAAATGATGGTGTGACACCCAACGGAGCCAAATGGCTAAATTTTTTGGTTGCCACACCTTTTGCTTTTTGCTTTAATAGATAATTATTTTAAAAAAAAAAATGTATTAAATGTCAAGATGAATTAAAAACGCAATAAGATAGATTATAAAATAGTTCAATACACAATTAAGAAAGTGAGTGACAAGTTAAATAATTTTCAGGTTATTATACTTAACAATATTCTTTAAAGTACCAGGTGTGGTAACATACCACACTTCACTTTTTTGGTGCTACGTCATGTCAAATCAGATTTAACACCGACATAACTCACACCATCAAAATCACTCTCACTCATATCATGCTATAACATTTCTTTCCTGACCCACCATTTTATTTTAATTTTTATTGTTTTAAATCAACTAATTTTTCATTCATTAAAAATTACAAATTACATTACAAAAAAAAAAAAAAAAAAAAAAAAAAAAAAAAAAAAAAAAAAAAAAAAAAACCCGACTACATTTAACTTCTATATTTTTCTCGAATTTATTCTTTTAAAATTTTGAAAATTAAGGCATCCTCTTCCGTTAACCTCGCGGTGCTAGTAGCGAGAAACTTAATCTTTTCAACTTTGAGCCTTAGTTCATTTTGTACACCCTCACCAAAATCATGCGAGTTACTGCCGCGGTCCCAAACGTTGTCTCTGGTTTAATTTTTTTTTCGCTTTTCGTGGCTTACCGGGGGGACGTGGTCTCGGATCATTCCGAATAGCTCAATGAATTCAGGGTCATCATTCGGATTAACAGGTTCCCGCATCCCAATTGGTGTGTTGTCTCAAGATATTCAATCGTCCTTCTTGACTGAATGGTTTTCCACCCATCTCGTTGCGACACGTCACCTTACAATATTGAAAAAGATCTACCTCGTTTATGCCACGTCTACTCAAACACGTTTTAGACGTTTTTAGATAGCGTTGAGCTTTTGGCAATTAACATTCAACGTTACCCACTTTCCCGTTAACACATCTTTGTAACGTTGTGTTGGAGCACTTTTTTTGAACTCCAGTAGATAACAGTGTCAAAATGATAGCTCATCCTGGTTATTTCCGATAGTGTTATCCTCGGAAATAGTAACAAAATATTCGGTTTGCGACCAACGAGTGGCCCTTAAGGATGCCTCAGTTGCCATTCCGGTGGTGGTGGTGTTTTTGGTTTTTTTTTATTGAGTTTGGCAGGTCTTTTGCCTTTTCGGCGCCACCTCTCGGCTTCTTGGGTTTCTTGTGGTGGTGGTGGTAGTGGTGGTTGTTGTTGAAGTTGTTGAAATTGTTGTTGTTTGAAGAAAATTACGTTGGTAAATTTCATATTGTTCAGTTGTATATTGTGGCATAGAATATTGGCTACCAAATGGAGTAGATTGGAGTTGTGACGAAAATATTGAATTAGCGGATTAAGGTGTAGGGAGATTTGACAAAGATGATGAGTTTGTATGTTGCGACATTCCGAGAATGTTATTGATTAAAACATCATTTTGGTGACTACATTCCTTAAACCCAGGGGCGGAGCCAAGAATTCAAGTTAGGGGGGCGAATTTTTTTTTATTTTCATTTTTCCACATCGTAAATCTTGTGTCTCACAATATAATATACAATGCTAAAAAGTTCAAGTTGTCATGTCATTTTCTTTCATCTCCTACCATATAGAAATAAGTCATGTCAGATATGGTCGTCTCGTGAATTTTGAGAGCCATGTGGCATTTTGTAAATATAAGCCTTTTGAAAAAACATTAAATATTTAAATGTGTGTAAAAATAACTATAGATAAGGAAAACATTCAAAAACATAAAATCACTTCTTATAACATGTCTATATTCATTACAGATTAACAATTATATTGTTGACCACTTTTAGGATTTCTTTATAGAAAAATTTATAAAAAAACTAACTTAGAAAAACTTATGGGACTACTTTTAATAACTTCCCTAAACTTGGGCTGAAAGCATAACTTTTGTGAATCTATTTGTACATAGCTAGGGAAAAACAAAAAGACTAGGACAAAAAGTGAAAAGTTCATAAACCTTAAGGTGCAAAGTGTGAATACTACCCTAGTTATCATCTTCCTCAACATTTTAGCCGCATACCTCTGTTTCTTTTGTGTTTTCTTTTAATCACCGAAAACCAACGTTTGTTTCACTTATAACATCGAAATCTTAAGGTTTAAAGTACATTTCCATCGGTTTTACCATAAACCACGAACTAAATATGGCCAATTGCAGAAAGAAGACAAAACGGTTGGGCAGTTGGGGGAGGCCCAGCACCCCTCTGCCACCCCATTGGCTCCGCCTCTGCTTAAACCCATACCCGCCACAACATGCAGGCTTATATCTCTCTTTATATTCCCCTGTTCACTCCCCCTGTTATTAGTTTCATATTTTCCCAACTAAATCCCCATAATCTTGCCACTGCAAGCATAGAAGCAGATTTCTTTAGTCTCAAGGTCTTTAACATATCATCAACATTTCTAAAATGATCTTGAACAAATCATCATCATAGTTCATATTATTTTGAAACAACATTTTATTTCTTTCTAGTCATACGAAATAAACAGATGTTGCAAGGATTAGTCTATAAATAATATAATAGTTTTAAAAAACGAGTGAACGTCTGTTATGGCGTACGCCACCCGTTTGGCGTGCAGTGGTGTGCATTACAACGCAATCAATTATTATTGAAAAGTAAATAACCAATTAATTTGTGTGTGTTTTAAATAAGAATGATTTCATATATACTCAATCTAAACATCAAAATGTCGTTTATACACAAAATACATATTTTGGGTGCATGATATACAATTTAAAGCATTTTTTGAGTAAATGTGTCATTATGGTGTTTTAGTTAGGTATATATGGAATTGACCCATTTAAGTATGCGACATCAACTTTATTAGAAAATGTATTTTGCAAAAATACTCTTATTAAAAAGAATTAAATAATATAAATGGGTAAAAAAATTCGTTAAGAATACGTCGAATTGTATATACCCTCTAAAACAGGCTGTCTTATATTCTTTATTTGAACCTCCAAGCTGTCTTATCTACCCTTCTAAAATTGTGGACCCTATATTCTCTATTTGAACCCCAAACTGGGTTATTTGGACCCCAAATAAGCTGTGACCTGGTCTATATATACCCAAGCAAAACATCCTCTTCAATTCAAAATCTCTCTTGAGCTTAGTCAAAAAATAAAAAAACCTCTTTTGAACTATCAACAAAATGCCGTCCAGTATTGAAAACGTGATCAGAAGATTTGATTTTCAAAGAAAATCAGGTTCAATTTTGTTTTGGAAAAACACAAACTCCTGGAAACAGTTGGTCTCTTAAACTGACAGGTCAGTCTTCGCGATCTAATAAAGATCATGAAGGGCTCAAGAACTACAGGAATGCTTGCCACCGTTATGGTGAGGTTGGACCAAGGACGTGGGCTCAACTTAACTGTTTTGCAGGCCAAGCTGCTCAAACATTGGTTCCACAACAAAGGACAAAACATGACCATGATCAACTTTTGGGTCAGTTAGTTGTGCCGGTATTTTCTCAAGAGACGCTTGTGGGAGTTATTGAGCTTGTCACACTTGTCCCAAAAGAAGATTACAATTCTGATCTTGCTCAAATCAACCAGTTATTGAGGGTTAGTTTTTTATAATTTGTCAATAATTCAATTTTCATTTACTTTACACAAGAAAAGTTAACAAAACTGCAGACAAAACTTTTGGACCAGAATTCTTTCAGTTTACGGGTTGAAGTTTGAATATAAATGGCTATTTGAAGGGTAGGATGATTTGGGTGGGGTATTTGATACGAAAATATAGAGGAGAGAGAGTGTCAAGGGTCTGAAAAAGATTAAAAATAAGCTTATTTTGTCCAGTAAAGGTTCGCGTAAAGATTTTAGGGGTTCAAAAGGCTAAAAAGTAGGTCCGCATTTTTTAAGACACGGTGTGTCTTAACACATGGCTGAGTCACAACATTTAATGATTTTTTTTTTTTTTTTTAAAGAAATATGATAGACATAGTTATTTCCTTTGAAAGATTTTTTTTTTCTTTTTTAAATAGTTTGGTTTATTTACATATTTTCTCGTAAATTTTGCTTTAATAGCATTAAAAACTTGTATTTTACAAAAATATATAATTATTGAAGTTTTATTGGGGATATATGTAATTATATTCTAATACAATATTAACTATTGCGATGTATCACTACTAGTTCACTACTTATGTTTACTTTTTTTTCTTTTAAATGCAGCGCTTACATGCTAATATGTTTATCATAAGCTTTTTAAAATATATGTTTTTTCGAAATTTTTTGGTTGTATTTCTAAAGCAAAGATATGGTGACTTATCTAAATTAATAACTCTTAATTATATACTAAAATAAGTTAATGTGCCACTCAAGATAATTGATACTATTTATACTCTTTTATTGTGATCCTTTGTAGGCTGAAAACTTGCATACTTGATCCAAGTTTGATGGGAATGATGGCAATCAGAGTGTTTAAAGAAATAGTTTGTGTGTCCTATTTCAGTGTTGATGTTTATGTGTTGTATTTCATTATTTTGTTTGTGATGCTGGAATTGTAATGTGGTTTTGTTATTTTGTTTGTAATGTTGCAACTGTTTTCTTGTTTTGTATAAATTTTATATTGTAATGTGATTTTGTTATTTTGTTTGTAATGTTGTAACTGTTTTCTTGTTTTGTATAAATTTTATATTTTAATATTGTGCTGGGTTACTTGTAATATGCTTGGTAATGGCCTGGTTGGATGTCTTATAAGTTGTTCATCATTTGGTTATAAGTTCCCAAACAAAAGCTCGAAAGTCATTATTAGGTATAAAAGAGATGTAACAAGATGTTCAAATAAGCTTTTACTAAACACCCCTTTGTCATGGTCCAAGCACTAGAAAGTAATCATTTGCATACAAATTAGCACGCAATGACCAAATAAGCAATTTAAATGAGCCAAACACCAAACACCAAAAACATTCAGATGAGCTGATTGAAACTTGAGAGTGATTCAAACTTTTATTTTTTATTTTTTTAATTAAACCCCTCATTCTATAAATAACACCCCATTTTAACTAAAATTTTCACACACTTCTCAACCCATATTTTACCATTTTCCACACATGAAACTTGATTCTTTCTACCAAAAATCATGGCTTGTTCGCTTTACATACCATCGATAAAATCAAAGCTTGTGTTGAGAAACTAATTGAGGAGGATACCATTCGTCAGCAAACGATGATCGACTTAGCCGTACAGTTTGAGAATACAAACACAGCTAAAGATGATATGAGGAAAGCATACGAGAAATGCAATGACATTCCGCAAGAAAATCGTGCTTTGATTGAGATTTTTTAAACGAAGAATATTGGAAAGATTATGAGATGCATAATGTTTTGTTTAGAAAGGCAGCAAAAATACAAGAACAAATCAATACTAAATTTTTTGGCTACATGCAAAATACAAATCGGACGATTATGTTTTAGTTTTCGTATTCTTTTTTAAATTTCTCATCGTATCATCATCTTTATTTTTATTTCAACATACGGGGTTTTTTGTAGGATATTTATATGAAGCCAAATGAAATGAGGGAGGAAATGATCTCCGTCCTTCATTTCATTCGGCTTCATTATAAATATCCTCCGAAAAATACGCGTATGTGTTTTAGTTTTCGTGTATATATACATTTTTTTTAATTTCGTATTGTATTTATTTGAATTAATGGAATTTAGTTTGTTTGACAAAATAGAAAAAAAAAAAATAGGAGTGGGTGAGGCCCAAATGGCTAATCTGTGTTTATTTATCAGTGAAATTGTATTTTGAGGGGTAAAGACCATAAATTAACAACTTACTTTCTTCATTTTGTCGGGAATAAACACGTACTTTTTTATCAACATTTATGCCAACCAAACTAGCACATGTTGTTCCGATATCAACAAAAAGTTATATTTTATTTGCACCATTCGTCCCTGAGCTAACGGCCGTTAGTTCCGTTAGTTATTATGTGATAATGTTAGTCCATTTAGCCAACAATTATTTGCAACGTTAGTCCTTTATACATTTTTGCCCGTTTTTAGTCGTTTTCATCCGTTCTTCTTACGTTTTCATACGGTTTTGTCCATTTTTTTTACGTTTGCGCCCGTTTTTCTTACGTTTCATACGGTTTTGTCCCTTTTTTTTACGTTTTCGTCCGTTTTCGCCCGTTTTTTCTTACGTTTCATACGTTTTTGTCCATTTTTCATCCGTTTTTATCGTTTTTGTCCTATTTTCTTACGGTTTTGTCCGTTTTAGCCCGTTTTTTCTTACGTTTCATACGTTTTTGTCCATTTTTCATCCGTTTTTATCGTTTTTGTCCTATTTTCTTACGGTTTTGTCCGTTTTTATTCGTTTTAGCCCGTTTTTCTTACGTTTCATACGTTTTTGTCCATTTTTCATCCGTTTTTATCGTTTTTGTCCTATTTTCTTACGGTTTTGTCCGTTTTTATTCGTTTTAGCCCGTTTTTCTTACGTTTCATACGTTTTTGTCCATTTTTCATCCGTTTTTATCATTTTTGTCCTATTTTCTTTCGGTTTTGTCCGTTTTAGCCCGTTTTTCTTAAGTTTCATACGTTTTTGTCCATTTTCATCCGTTTTTATCGTTTTTGTCCTATTTTCTTAACTATAGCCATCATCTTCTTCCAGCGTTTCTTACCCACCATTTTGTCAGATCTCCTCAGCATATTCGTTTATTAAGTATGAAAAAAAAATTAAAAAATTAAAAATAAATTAAAAAAATTAAAAAAAATTTAAAAAGAAATTAAAAAAATAAAAATTTTAAAAAATTTTAAAAACTAAAAAAAATTAAAAAATTAAAAAAAAAATTATGAATTTTTTTTTTTCGAAAATATTTTTTTTCGGAAAAATTTAAAGAAATTTATCCGAAATTTTTATTTTTTTTTCTAAAATTTCCGGAAAATTATTTTTTAATTTCCGGAAATTTTCGAAAAAAAAATAAAAATTTCGGATAAATTTTTTTTAATTTTTCCGAAAAAAAATATTTTCGAAAAAAAAAATCGGAAAAAAAAATTCATAATTTTTTTAAAATTTTTTTGGTTTTTAAAATTTTTTAAAATTTTTATTTTTTTAATTTCTTTTTAAATTTATTTTAATTTTTTAAAATTTTTAGTTTTAATAAACGAATATGCTGAGGAGATATGACAAAATGGTGGGTAAGAAACGCTGAAAGAAGATGATGGCTATAATTAAGAAAATTGGACAAAAATGATAAAAACGGATGAAAAATGGAGAAAAACGTATGAAACGTAAGAAAAACGGGCTAAAACGGACAAAACCGTAAGAAAATAGGACAAAAACGATAAAAACGGATGAAAATGGACAAAAACGTATGAAACGTAAGAAAAAGGGGCTAAAACGAATAAAAACGGACAAAACCGTAAGAAAACAGGACAAAAACGATAAAAACGGATGAAAAATGGACAAAAACGTATGAAACGTAAGAAAAACGGGCTAAAACGAATAAAAACGGACAAAACCGTAAGAAAATAGGAACAAAAACGATAAAAATGGATGAAAAATGGACAAAAACGTATGAAACGTAAGAAAAAGACAAAACCGTAAGATAATAGGACAAAAACGATAAAAACGGATGAAAAATGGACAAAAACGTATGAAACGTAAGAAAAACGGGCGAAAACGGATAAAAACGGACGAAAACGTAAAAAAAAGGGACAAAACCGTATGAAACGTAAGAAAAACGGACGCAAACGTAAAAAAAATGGACAAAACCGTATGAAAACGTAAGAAGAACGGATGAAAACGACTAAAAACGGACAAAAATGTATAAAGGACTAACGTTGCAAATAATTGTTGGCTAAATGGACTAACGTTATCACATAATAACTAACGGAACTAACGGCCGTTAGCTCAGGGACGAATGGTGCAAATAAAATATAACTTTTTGTTGATATCGGAACAACATGTGCTAGTTTGGTTGGCATAAATGTTGATAAAAAAATACGTGTTTATTCCCGGCAAAATAGAGAAAGTAAGTTGTTAATTTGTGTTCTTTACCCTATTTTGAGATATAAGTTTTGAAAAAGAAAATGATGGTGTGACACCGAACGGAGCCAAATGGCTAAATTTTTTGGTTGCCACACCTTTTGCTTTTTGCTTTAATAGATAATTATTTTTAAAAAAAAAATGTATTAAATGTCAAGATGAATTAAAAACGCAATAAGATAGATTATAAAATAGTTCAATACACAATTAAGAAAGTGAGTGACAAGTTAAATAATTTTCAGGTTATTATACTTAACAATATTCTTTAAAGTACCAGGTGTGGTAACATACCACACTTCACTTTTTTGGTGCTACGTCATGTCAAATCAGATTTAACACCGACATAACTCACACCATCAAAATCACTCTCACTCATATCATGCTATAACATTTCTTTCCTGACCCACCATTTTATTTTAATTTTTATTGTTTTAAATCAACTAATTTTTCATTCATTAAAAATTACAAATTACATTAAAAAAAAAAAAAAAAAAAAAAAAAAAAAAAAAAAAAAAAAAAACCGACTTCATTTAACGTCTATATTTTTCTCGAATTTATTCTTTTCAAATTTTGAAAATTAAGGCATCCTCTTCCGTTAACCTCGCGGTGCTAGTGGCGAGAAACTTAATCTTTTCAACTTTGAGCCTTAGTTCATTTTGTACACCCTCACCAAAATCATGCAGTTACTGCCGCGGTCCCAAACGTTGTCTCTGGTTTAATTTTTTTTCGCTTTTCGTGGCTTACCGGGGGGACGTGGTCTCGGATCATTCCGAATAGCTCAATGAATTCAGGGTCATCATTCGGATTAACAGGTTCCCGCATCCCAATTGGTGTGTTGTCTCAAGATATTCAATCGTCCTTCTTGACTGAATGGTTTTCCACCCATCTCGTTGCGACACGTCACCTTACAATGTTGCAAAAGATCTACCTCGTTTATGCCACGTCTACTCAAACACGTTTTAGACGTTTTTAGATAGCGTTGAGCTTTTGGCAATTAACATTCAACGTTACCCACTTTCCCGTTAACACATCCTTGTAACGTTGTGTTGGAGCACTTTTGTTGAACTCCAGTAGATACCAGTGTCAAAATGATAGCTCATCCTGGTCATTTCCGATAGTGTTATCCTCGGAAATAGTAACAAAATATTCGGTTTGCGACCAACGAGTGGCCCTTAAGGATGCCTCAGTTGCCATTCCGGTGGTGGTGGTGTTTTTGGTTGTTTTTTATTGAGTTTGGCAGGTCTTTTGCCTTTTCGGCGCCACCTCTCGGCTTCTTGGGTTTCTTGTGGTGGTGGTGGTAGTGGTGGTTGTTGTTGAAGTTGTTGAAATTGTTGTTGTTTGAAGAAAATTACGTTGGTAAATTTCATATTGTTCAGTTGTATATTGTGGCATAGAATATTGGCTACCAAATGGAGTAGATTGGAGTTGTGACAAAAATATTGAATTAGCGGATTAAGGTGTAGGGAGATTTGACAAAGATGATGAGTTTGTATGTTGCGACATTCCGAGAATGTTATTGATTAAAACATCATTTTGGTGACTACATTCCTTAAACCCAGGGGTGGAGCCAAGAATTCAAGTTAGGGGGTGAATTTTTTTTTATTTTCATTTTTCCACATCGCAAATCTTGTGTCTCACAATATAATATACAATGCTAAAAAGTTCAAGTTGTCATGTCATTTTTTTTAATCTCCTACCATATAGAAATAAGTCATGTCAGATATGGTCGTCTCGTGAATTTTGAGAGCCATGTGGCATTTTGTAAATATAAGCCTTTTGAAAAAACATTAAATATTTAAATGTGTGTAAAAATAATTATAGATAAGGAAAACATTCAAAAACATAAAATCACTTCTTATAACATGTCTATATTCATCATAGATTAACAATTATATTGTTGACCACTTTTAGGATTTCTTTATAGAAAAATTTATAAAAAAACTAACTTAGAAAAACTTATGGGACTACTTTTAATAACTTCCCTAAACTTGGGCTGAAAGCATAACTTTTGTGAATCTATTTGTACATAGCTAGGGAAAAACAAAAAGACTAGGACAAAAAGTGAAAAGTTCATAAACCTTAAGGTGCAAAGTGTGAATACTACCCTAGTTATAATCCTCCTCAACATTTTAGCCGCATACCTTTGTTTCTTTTGTGTTTTCTTTTAATCACCGAAAACCAACGTTTGTTTCACTTATAACATCGAAATCTTAAGGTTTAAAGTACATTTCCATCGGTTTTACCATAAACCACGAACTAAATATGGCCAATTGCAGAAAGAAGACAAAACGGTTGGGCAGTTGGGGGAGGCCCAGCACCCCTCTGCCACCCCATTGGCTCCGCCTCTGCTTAAACCCATACCCGTCACAACATGCAGGCTTATATCTCTCTTTATATTCCCCTGTTCACTCCCCCTGTTATTAGTTTCATATTTTCCCAACTAAATCCCCATAATCTTGCCACAGCAAGCATAGAAACAGATTTCTTTACTCTCAAGGTCTTTAACATATCATCAACATTTCTAAAATGATCTTGAACAAATCATCATCATAGTTCATATTATTTTGAAACAACATTTTATTTCTTTCTAGTCATACGAAATAAACAGATGTTGCAAGGATTAGTCTATAAATAATATAATACTTTTAAAAAACGAGTGAACGTCTGTTATGGCGTACGCCACCCGTTTGGCGTGCAGCGGTGTGCATTACAACACAATCAATTATTATTGAAAAGTAAATAACCAATTAATTTGTGTGTGTTTTAAATAAGAATAATTTCATATATACTCAATCTAAACATCAAAATGTCGTTTATACACAAAATACATATTTTGGGTGCATGATATACAATTTAAAGCATTTTTTGAGTAAATGTGTCATTATGGTGTTTTAGTTAGGTATATATGGAATTGACCCATTTAAGTATGCGACATCAACTTTATTAGAAAATGTATTTTGCAAAAATACTCTTATTAAAAAGAATTAAATAATATAAATTGGTAAAAAAATTCGTTAAGAATACGTCGAATTGTATATACCCTCTAAAACAGGCTGTCTTATATTCTTTATTTGAACCTCCAAGCTGTCTTATCTACCCTTCCAAAATTGTGGACCCTATATTCTCTATTTGAACCCCAAACTGGGTTATTTGGACCCCAAATAAGCTGTGACCTGGTCTATATATACCCAAGCAAAACATCCTCTTCAATTCAAAATCTCTCTTGAGCTTAGTCAAAAAATAAAAAAACTCTTTTGAACTATCAACAAAATGCCGTCCAGTATTGAAAACGTGATCACAAGATTTGATTTTCAAAGAAAATCAGGTTCAATTTTGTTTTGGAAAAACACAACTCCTGGAAACAGTTGGTCTCTTAAACTGACAGGTCAGTCTTCGCGATCTAATAAAGATCATGAAGGGCTCAAGAACTACAGGAATGCTTGCCACCGTTATGGTGAGGTTGGACCAAGGACGTGGGCTCAACTTAACTGTTTTGCAGGCCAAGCTGCTCAAACAATGGTTTCACAACAAAGGACAAAACATGACCATGATCAACTTTTGGGTCAGTTAGTTGTGCCGGTATTTTCTCAAGAGACGCTTGTGGGAGTTATTGAGCTTGTCACACTTGTCCCAAAAGAAGATTACAATTCTGATCTTGCTCAAATCAACCAGTTATTGAGGGTTAGTTTTTTATAATTTGTCAATAATTCAATTTTCATTTACTTTACACAAGAAAAGTTAACAAAACTTTTGCAGACAAAACTTTTGGACCAGAATTCTTTCAGTTTACAGTTTGAATATAAATGGCTATTTGAAGGGTAGGATGATTTGGGTCTTAACAAATGGCTGAGTCACAACATTTAAGGATTTTTTTTTTTTTTTTTTAAAATAGTTTGGTTTATTTACATATTTTCTCATAAATTTTGCTTTAATAGCATTAAAAACTTGTATTTTACAAAATTATGTAATTATTGAAGTTTTATTGGGGATATATGTAATTATATTCTAATACAATATTAACTATTGTGATATATCACTACTAGTTCACTACTTATGTTTACTTTTTTTTTTTTTTTTTTTTCCTTTTAAATGCAGCGCTTACATGCTAATATGCTTATCATAAGCTTTTTAAAATATATGTTTTTCGAAATTTTTTGGTTGTATTTCTAAAGCAAAGATATGGTGACTTATCTAAATTAATAACTCTTAATTATATACTAAAATAAGTTAATGTGCCACTCAAGATAATTGATACTAATTATACTCTTTTATTGTGATCCTTTGTAGGCTGAAAACTTGCGTACTTGATCCAAGTTTGATGGGAATGATGGCAATCAGAGTGTTTATCAGAGATAGCACTATTTAATTTCATTTTCTTGTTTCGTACCTCTGATTGAGATTTTGTGTCCTATTTCAGTGTTGAGGTTTATGTGCTGTGTTTCATTATTTTGTGTGTGATGCTGGGAGTGTAATCTGGTTTTGTTATTTGTTTGTAATGTTGCAACTGTTTTCTTGTTTTGTATAAAATTTTATATTTTAATATTGTACTGGAATACTAGTAATATACTTGGTAATGGCTTGGTTGGATGTCTTATAAGTTGGTCATCATATGGTTATAAGTTCTCAAACAAAAGCCCGAAAGTCAATAAGTCATTATTAGGTGTAAAAGAGATGTAATAAGCTAATAAGATGTTCAAATTAAGCTTTTACTAAACACCCCATTGTCATGGTCCAAGCACTAGAAAGTAATCGTTTGCATATAAATCAGCACGCAATGACCAAATAAGCAATTTAAATGAGCCAAACTCCAAACACCCAAAACATTAAGATGAGCTGATCGAAACTTGATAGTGATACAATTGTCAAGGCGGATTGGGTAGCAAAATAACTTTGCAGTAAATTTAATTATGCAGATGAAATATTATTAGGTTAGCTATATGAAAAACTTATTTAATAATACATTTTCATATAATATAAACATGGTTTTGAACCAGTCAAAAAAGGAAAATTAGTGACCTTCAGCAGGAGCTTCAAACCTATCATGAACCGGTCTATAAAACATTAAAAAGTTACTGTCTTATTTGAAAACAATGGTAGGTCCCACTTGTCTAATTCAGACTTTCAGGCAAATAAACCAACTTTGTTTCTACTTCATTCTGATATCCCTTCATAAAATACAACCAAAAATGAAAAAAAATAAACTGCAATATACAGTTTTTAACAATATTTGAAAGCAAGTTATGCTTAATCATCATTTCTATTGAGACTAGTAATCCAAAGGACAAGCCGGGTCACATTATATATTAGAATGAGAAGAAGAAAGAAGGCAAAATGAAATTTCGCATTATAAGTTGGTCATCATATGGTAGGAAGATTATGTTTTAGTTTTCGTATTGTTTTTTTAAATTTCGCATCATATCATCATCTTTATTTTTATTTCAACATACGGGTTTTTTTGGAGGATATTTATATGAAGCCAAATGAAATGAGGGAGGAAATGATCTCCGTCCTTCATTTCATTCAACTTCATTATAAATATCCTCCGAAAAATACCCGAATGTGTTTTAGTTTTTGTGTGTGTATATATATATATATATATATATATAGTGAGACTTTCTTGCGAGAACCATCTTATCTGCGAGAACTGACAGAACCACCAAAAACATACATGCACGCCTTCAATGATTGTATTTTTGCACATATGTTCTAAAAACAACATATATGTTTTAAAAAAAACATGGTTGTTCTAAAGAATTTGATAAGAAATTCAAAATACAAAATTTTTCTTTGAAGGTGTGCATGTATGTTCTTATAAGGCGTGCAATGACAATATTGCGGCCGTGTGTAAGGTTTTTGTGAAAAAAGAGGATGAGTTCATGATGATATTGAAGAACATAGGTGGATACTTACAATTATTGATGATTTGCATGTATTTTTATTTTATTTTAAAGGCGTGCATGTATGTTTTTGGTGGTTCTGTCAGTTCTCGCAGATAAGATGGTTCTCGCAAGAAAGTCTCCTTATAATATATATATATATATATATATATATATATATATATATATATATATATATATATATATATATATATATATATATATATATATATATATATATATATATATATATATATTAATTTCGTATTGTATTTATTTGAATGAATGGAATTTATATATATGTATATATATATATATGTATGTATATATATATATATATATATATATATATATATATATATATATATATATATATATATATATATATATATATATATTAATTTCGTATTGTATTTATTTGAATGAATGGAATTTAGTTTGTTTGACAAAATAGAAAAGAAAATAAAATTAGGAGTGGGTGAGGCCCAAATGGCTAATCGATGTTTATTTATCAGTGAAATGGTATTTTGAGATATAAGTGTTGAAAAATAAAATCATGGGGTGACACCCAACGGAGCCAAATGGGTAAATTTTTTGGTTGCCACGCCTTTTTCTTTTTGCTTTAATAGATAATTATCTAAAAAAAGTATCAAATTTCAAGATGAATTAAAAACACAATAAGATAGATTATAAAATAGTTCAATACACAATTAAGAAAGTGAGTGACAAGTTAAATAATTTTCAAGTTATTATACTTAACAATATTCTTTAGAGTACCAGGTGTGGTAACATACCACACTTCACTTTTTTGGTGCTACGTCATGTCAAATCAGATTTAACACCGACATAACTCACACCATCAAAATCACTTTCACTCATATCATGCTATAACATTTCTTTCCTGACCCACCATTTTATTTTAATTTTTATTGTTTTAAATCAACAAATTTTTCATTCATTAAAAATTACAAATTACATTACAAAAAAAAAAAAAAAAAAAAAAAAAAAAAAAAAAAAAAAAACCTTGATTACATTTAACGTCTATATTTTTGTCGAATTTATACTTTTTAAATTTTGAAAATTAAGGCATCCTCTTCCGTTAACCTCGCGGTGCTAGTGGCGAGAAACTTAATCTTTTCAACTTCATGATTGTTGTGTCCTTCGCTTTAGTCATCTCGTACATTTCTTAAGCAACCTCCCATTTGAACCTTAGTTCATTTTGTACACCCTCACCAAAATCATGTGAGTTACTCCCGCGGTCCCAAACGTTGTCTCTGGTTTAGATTTTTTCGCTTTTCGTGGCTTACCGAGGGGACGTGGTGTAACACCCCCTAATTTGGTTTGTGGCAGCGGAAAAATAATTAGGGTGTTACGGTGAGGATCGAGTTAAAATTTCAGAAAAACGGCCCGGAAGGGGCGTTTTGAAAGTTATATGTCATTCAAAGAATATTTTTGATACAAAAATGAATTATTCAATCTGAAATCCCATGAGAAAATGTGATAATTTGGAAAGAATGACATATTTGATTTTACACCTTTTAAGTTATCAGAGTAAAAGATGCCCGCTCCGTGTCTTGTCCTGCTCCATTAATTACCTGAGATAAACATGCTTAAAACGTCAACACAATGGTTGGTGAGTTCGCGGAGTTTATAGAAAATAACTTTCTTCGAAAGGTGTATAGTGATTGTTGAAATAAATAGTAATCCTTTATGAAATAGTTAATAAGTTGTTTTGTATAAAATTCACAAGTAATTCATGTATGATATTCAAAATCATAAGTTTCAAGTTATGAATGCAGATGAGCTACGTTGTTATATGCTCAATGTAAACTATTGTATCATCTTTTAACTAAAATGATATACCAAGCATTTGGAGTTAATTTGTGCAGAATTCTCATTTAAGTCACGTATGGTAACAGTTAAAGTTCAAGTACCAGATTTACAATCATATCATATAGTGGGAATGATAATCTAGAATCTGAAGTCTATCAGTGTAAAGTGGTGGTCTTCTAAATACAGCTGTATCCTAGGATATATAATGAAACATTCATATATTCATAAAGTTATATTGCCCTAAGCCTCATGACACGCAAAACGTTAACAATTGGGTGTCCCACCAGGGTTACCTGATGGGTGATTTATGGCCCTCAAGTTAATAGGTGATTTGCCAATTCCTATTTTTCTCAAATATAGTGTATCACTGCTAAATACGACTAACCATAAGGCATTCCGTCAAAGTATTTAGGGGATAGGTCGTCAGCCTTAACAGGTTTCGAAGCTGTTCACTATATTCGCGCTCACCGCAGTGATTAATGGCTCATAATCGAGGGACTTTATGGCAATAAAGTGTGCTTAGGCAATATAGGTGAATCATGCGTAATTTTAGTCTTGGCAATTATTTATAGTGAAATGTAGAAATATCATATTAAAGTAGCAGTACATTCATTTGTCACATGAATGCATACAATAAGTTTTCAGTATCATATTACATCAAGTAGCTTAAAAATGTTATCCTCCATGTTCCGTGTTTAAGCTAAACAGACAATTTGCACATATCATGAGCATGTATTCTTTTCAAGTATGATTCAAATAGGTAAAGCATAGTTGATAATTTCGAGTAAATCATAAGATATTTCAAGTAGTATAAAACAGTTAAAGCATGTATCTCCCCCAAAAGAGTTATTAAAACAAGTGTGAAAAGTAGGGGCCACGACTCACCTGAAGCGTATCCAGCAAGACGAAATTATAAGATCAAGTAAACGATCACGAAAACTTCTTCAATACGAGACCTGAGTATAAGCGAAGTCTAAGAGTCTAACTTACGACTAATAACGAATGTGGAAAGGATAAATCGTATAACGATTTGATCGGTGATGTGAGTGTGTGATATGCTTAAAATGCCTCAAGTTAAAAAAATGTAATATATCTATAGTATTATCTCGGTTCTTATCTCAAATGACTCAAAATATTACTTTCTCGAAGTATGTTGAAATAATATGCAAGTGAAGTTGCTAATGTTTCTAATAGCGAAACCTTAAATAATGCAATACTAAAATGAAACATGCATATGAAATGAAAGGTGTAAAATGAAATAAACTAAGAATGTCAAGTGAAATTAAATAAGTCCTTGTTCTTTTCAGAGTTTATACTTTTTAGTCTAACTGCGATCGCGTTACGTCGTTAGTCCTCGGTTAAGTCCAAAGTCCATAATAGTTCAAATTTTGTCCATATGTCCATATAAGGCTTGAAGTCCAAAGGTATGTCATTTTAAGTCCTTTATCAACTGTTTTCATAGCTTCAGTCCATGGGTTTCACGGTTTGGCAGATTTGGTCCTTCCGGTTAACTTGCGTTACATTTTTAGTCCTTTTTGCATAAAAATGACGGGAAAAATATTCTGAAAATTTCTATAACTTTATTAAGTTCATTTTAACTAATTTCCATTGATTATTTCAGAAATTACCTTATTTTTAACTTATTTGACTTATTAACGAAATATGCATAGGCCCGTTAAGAAATCGAAAGGTGAGGGCATGAAAATAGTTTTGGGCTTGGACTTGGGCTATTTTTATGATTCTAAAAATGTTTCATATGGGCCCAGTGGGCTTATGGATCGTTAATTCTTATTGGGCTTTAAATAAGCCCAATCCGAATTGTATTGAATTTTATAAATAGAGTTGCTAGTAACTTGGGGATAGGCAGTTTAAAAGAGGTCGATTTGAATGAGTAAACGTGTTCATAAGATCGAACTTAAAATGCGAAATATGTATATTGTTAGGTCGTCTATTGGCTTGTGCAAAAACATGTAGATGTTACTTTTAAAACTCCGGATTTAAATCAATGGTTTGTGGCCTAGTCAATTGTGTTGAATCTGAAAACATAAAATATATTTCTAAGTCTTTTGAAAGTAGTCAGTAGCGATTAGAACGGGTCATTTATAATGTCGAGATGAACTTGTGAGTAAAACTTAAAATACGAAAAATGTTCTAGGCCAGGTTGGCTATCGAGTTGTGTAAAAATATACGTATATTGCTTGAAAGAATCCAAGTAAAAATAGGCCTAACGTGGGTGTGTCGAGTAGATTTTACAATTTTTAAACACTTGGTGAATTTTTATGTTTTCTGTTTCTGATGTTATACGAGTATATAAAGGTCCAAATGAAGTTCGATTGATCATGAAATATTATTAGAATCGTGATGTGAGTATGTTAAATGATTTCTAGGTCCTTCGCGAGGGAGGCAAATCGCATCCTTATGGGTTACATAAAATGACGTACACGTAGAATATATATGTAACTATGTAGTGATTATTTATACGTTTGCGTGTAATATGAAATGATGTATGGAATGTTATCTTATCATGCATGTAATTTATATGATGATATCTAAATTTTTCCTCAGTGGAGGTTCATTACCTCTTGAGTTCTTCATGCACTTATTGTCTGTGTAAAATAAATATGCAATGTACACTTGTTCGAGTGAACTAAAGAACATGCGTGTGCGATGTAAAATTTATCGTGATATATTAAAACAAGGAAGGTTACGAGGCACTTACTACACCTTCTTGAGGTGGGTAGGGGTTACGTAGAGAGGAGCTAGACGCAAAGGTGATTCAACTTCTTCAAAGTTAACCTACATGTTGATGTAGGTTAACCCATTTCTTCAAATCACTTTACAGCCGTGAAAAGTGAGTGATTCTGGACATTTGGGGAGTCTTAACTGATAATATGGCACGAGAGACATGTAGAGGAGACGAGAGTAAGAGGTGGTACAAAGGTCAGAGATGATCGACTGATATTACTAGTGCGAAGGCAGTGAGCTTAGAAGGTTAAGGTATGTTTTCATGTCTTGGTTTTTCTTCCACTCATTTTATTCTCCGAAGAGATATAGAAGTTACACGTATTTCATATATGAAAGGAGTAAGGGACGAGTAAGGTGAGATTGATGAGGAGTGATCAAAGTGGCTGTAGAAGGTAGTTAATTAGTACACGTTATATGTATTGTTGGTGGTTGCATGCTTTGGATCAAAAATATACACGTCTATGTTATATGTTACAATTATAGATTGCATGGAAAATATTAGTACACGTATGGTAATTTTTAAACGAAATACGTATGGCCAATTTATGATGAACACGTATGGAAATTTTGGAATGAAACACGTATGGCCATTTTTTTTTTTGAAATAAACAAGTTGAATGATTCTAGGACATATTTAAAGATTTTTAAGATATAGTTTGATCCCGGTAATTACTAACGTTAAGTCCTTAAGTCACGAAACTTAAAACTGGGTAACGTAAAAATATAACGTTTATAAAAATGTCAAAGTTTATTAATATACTCCAACTAAAAATATTAGACGTGTAATAAGTTTAACAAAGAGCGTATACGTTAACAAAATCTAATAGGGTTTGAATATTTGTATTACGTAAAGAGTATAATGTAAGATATAAAAATATTAAAGTGAAAATAGTTCATATAAAATATGTAGGCTTATCCTAATCTTTGTGTTGGTCGTGAGTATAGTATATTAAAGAAAAATTTAAATTTCTCCATAAAAATGGGCTTTGTTAAATGATAAGTCAAGGGTATTATTAATTAACAAAGATTATCATGACGGATTTTTGTAGGATCTTACAGTATCTACCCCTCAATTTTGAACTTCGTCCCGAAGTTCAGTCCGTGATAGGTGTTGAAAAATGTGGCGTTCTGAGGTGAGAGTTCATAGAAAATGTTGTCGAGAGATTTGTTATTTGACTATCCAGCGGCGAGATTTCAACTAGATTTATTAATACTAGACTGAATAAATTCGAATGTTTGATCGATAATTGAAATTATAGTCTACGAATAGTGAACATAGTGGTCGAGAGTAGGAAGTATTTAGCACTTAATGTTTAGGGTTTCGATGGTTGAGACTAGAAGATTTTTAGTGGTAGTGATTTGAAATTTTAATGATCGTGAATAGTAAAATAACGGGTATCTTCTCCACTTATATTCCCTATTTAATCTTATCCACTCTTTTCCCTTTTTCCACTTTTTCGCTCCGCTTCTTTCCATCCATCTTCATCCCTCATTCAACTTCATCTTTTTCAAAAATTTTATCATGCCGCCGATCATCATCCTCCTTGCCATTGTATATATTGTTTTCGTCGCCACTTATTTGGCTTTCTTCCCTGATGAAAACTCTGACTATTACATCGCATCTCTGGTCTTCATCGTTCCTCTTATGGTTTTAGCGATTAATGTGGACAAGATTTTAGGGTGAGGATCTTGGGCTAGTGTGGTTAAAATGTAGTTTTGTTATGTGTCGATGTAACTTTTAATGAATAAAATCTCGTTTATGTTTGGTTAGAAGTCTCGATATAGCTTTTAATATTTTGTTATGCTTCTGTCGCAGAATAATTAAGGTGCTTCATCCTATGGTGGCTCTTGCCATCGTTGGATTGGTGGGGGTCATTGCTTCTATGGTGGGTCAACCGATTGAAGATTGTATGCCTTACATTGTGTTTATTGTGTTGTTAGCACTTCCGATGTTAATCATTTCGCTATGTATTAACTTCCGTGGTTTCAAATAAAGTTTATGTTATTTGTGTTTTCCATAGATTGTTGTGAATTCTTATAGTTTCTAGTTTCGTATTTTTCTCGACTTTGTATAATAGAGCAGTGAGTAATGGGTAATGAGTGTAGATCTGACTGAGGTTGGCTAAAAGTAAGTTTTATACATAAATTATTTTGTCTCGAGATCTTGTTTTTGGAATGAACATTGTTATTCTATCGTGTTTTGAAAAATAAACCTGACTCAAAGTTTTGAAAATCACAAGTTGATGGGGTAACCTATTCATTACCCAAAGAGTTTGTAGATTTTTAACAATGAGAGTTTCGGACGAAAATTTGATAAATATAAGAATAGTTGTTGAACTTTAAAGTTTTATAAAGAAAAACTTGTTAGATAAAGTCTTAAATGATACACAAAATTGGTTTGCTTTATATAAAACTTTGTCTTACGTTAATAGCTTGTTTGAGTTTAGTTTTCAAAGTATTCAAGTTGTGAGCTAAGTGTGAAAGCAAGGAGGGGAATAAATATGCTGCAAGATGAAACGTGTTGTAGTAAAAATTTTCATATTGTTTCTTAGGATTTGTTAATCGTTGTTGGGGGCAAAAGAGAAACATGATAATTGGTTCGTTTTGGTTGTAGTTGAGTCCACAAAGGATGAAATTTGACCAAATAACTAGACGGGTTTGCGTTTGAATTTGTTGAGATTGTTGGGAACTTAAATGAAACAAAGTATTTGGGTAATATATGATTTTTGTTGAGGCCATTTTAGAATGTGATAGTCGGGCTGAGCTTTGGTCGTCACATGATTGAGTATTGGAAAAGATTTGTTACACATGATTTATTGGTAAGTGTCTAATTGAGACGTATGAAAATGTTGGTAGGTTGTTAAGTGAATAATCCAAAGTAGACGGGTATGAGTCGATTAGAAATAAATCTTAAGTTCTTAGGCTTAATTAGAGTTGGGTTCGAGTATTAATGATAATCAAGGGTGTGTTGGATTGTTGTTAGCAATGGGTCGAGGATAAATGTTTCAAGGATAATTTTTAGTTTGGCGACTGTTGAACATATGTTCCATGGCATATTTGGTTACTAGATAGTTTCAAGATCATCGAAATTTCGTATAATGCCTAAGAGTATTGAGAGAACGTTAGGAGGTTCACTATTTCCCAGAGGATGTGTAGTCAAATCGTATGAAAAGTGTTATTTGTATATGGCGTGTTCAGGATTTTTAAATCATGGTGGGGCGTGTTTAACGCGATTTGTTCCTGCCTCTTGCGTTGAATTGCGAAAACCAAAGTAAAAATTTTATTTACCACGTTCCTCAGAGCTAGTTGCTAGTTTTAATAGATATAGATTTTGAAAGTTTTACCGTTTGAATACAAATGGCTATATTTCTTAAAATAGTTGAAAAATATTTTTCAGACCCTTATAAATACCATTGACATGTTTGTGTTACCCATACACACAAAATCAATGGCTTGTAAGCTACCACATACCGCTGAACAAATTCAACTGTACATCAAAGCAGAAACGGAGGGTAGTGACGTGGATCATCAAAATGCTATTATGAAGGTCATTCTGCAGTTTGAAGCTATGAAACAACTGAAACGACGACTTAGAGAAAGCTATGCTAAGTGCACAGACATCTCAGATGGTAGGAAGCATGTGATCGACAAGTTTTTATATGATGAATCTTGTAAGGATGCTGCTGTCATCGAATCGCTGTGGTCTTGTGTTCATCAGATAGATGACCAGATTTCTAACAAGGTTCGTTGGAGCTTGGAAGAGAACGTTGAAGCTGCTAGGGTTGAACATCAACAACAACAACAACAACAAAAGCAACAACAACAAAATCCACCACCACTACAACATCAACAACAACCACAACTACAACAAGGTGCATCAAGTTCATCCACACCGAGGGTGGTTGTGCAACAACAACATTTGCCTCATCTGGATCATTTCCAGCCAAGTTTCGAGGAAAATGTGGCAGTTGGTGATGGTGGTTGGACCCCTGCCATGGATTGGGAGCTGAGCAGGTTGGAAGCTCAATGGGAGGAAGAGAAGTTGGCGAGCTTTGATCCTTATGATGACGGCTATGATTCCAACAATTCTCAGACTTGGAATCATCCGGACTACCTTTGAAGTTTAGGTTTAGGTTTATGTGCTGTTTTAATCCAGTATCGTTTGTAATGTTTAAGTATTTCTGTCAAGTTTATTTGAATAATATGGTGTTTGGATGTTTATGCTATGAACACAACTTGGAAAGGAACTCATTACTCTGCTAGATTTAGATATTTTACAGAAATCTTGTGCGGGTAACCTACTTGTTAAACAAGAGTTTTGTCGATAACAGATTTTCACATAGAGATATTTGAATGAAGATTCGGTGTATGTAGAGAAAGTTGCTGAATCCCGGCTTTTAGGGTATGGAAGATCTTTTTTTGTCTTGGTGTGAAGAATAGTTATTGCAAGTGGTTAGAATAGTAAGAGACAGTATTACGATAGGAGTGTTGCTTTGAATTCATTTACTAACACTATGTATCACTATTTAGGGGTTCTAATGAGAGTTATGCTGTGTGTTTGATGAATTTTTATGGTTATCAGTTTCATACTAGTATGCTTTACAGATATAAATAAGCCCACTTATTTATAATTCGTTATTTACATAGAGAGGCGTCCCAAACAATGTAAATAAGGAAATATAAACTTATGGTTCAGCGCTTTACAATTTCTTTAATTAAACAAAAGGCATCCCAATCATTCAAATAAGGACATTGTAAACCATCTTACTTAAGAATTTCTGATTTAACACTCATACCAATCCACACAATATCCCTGTGCGGATTTTCCGGAAATACAGTAAAGTTTATTTTACATGCACCTATAAAGATACGGATAAGATAATTAAAGATGGTTGGTACGGTACTTGAAATAGTTGGTGAGTATATATATATAACATTGAGTGTGAAATAGTATAGTGTGTAATGTGTGAGGAATAAACATCAAGCATGTAAAGATTAGTATAAAAACAATCTTAATAGGTAATGTATTGAGCACGGCAGTCTGCAGACACGGAAGGCATAAGATGATAAGGTGTAAAATCATTTATTTTGAAAGTGTGGTTATAGTTCATTGTGTTAAAACGTTTGATTCTCTATAACCATAGGCTCTGATACCAAACTGTAACACCCCCTAATTTGGTTTGTGGCAGCGAAAAAAATTTAGGGTGTTACGGTGAGGATCGAGTTAAAATTGCAGAAAAAACGGCCCGGAAGGGGCGTTTTGAAAGTTATATGTCATTCAAAGAATATTTTTGATACAAAAATGAATTATTCAATCTGAAATCCCATGAGAAAATGTGATAATTTGGAAAGAATGACATATTTGATTTTACACCTTTTAAGTTATCAGAGTAAAAGATGCCCGCTCCGTGTCTTGTCCTGCTCCATTAATTACCTGAGATAAACATGCTTAAAACGTCAACACAATGGTTGGTGAGTTCGTGGAGTTTATAGAAAATAACTTTCTTCGAAAGGTGTATAGTGATTGTTGAAATAAATAGTAATCCTTTATGAAATAGTTAATAAGTTGTTTTGTATAAAATTCACAAGTAATTCATGTATGATATTCAAAATCATAAGTTTCAAGTTATGAATGCAGATGAGCTACGTTGTTATATGCTCAATGTAAACTGTTGTATCATCTTTTAACTAAAATGATATACCAAGCATTTGGAGTTAATTTGTGCAGAATTCTCATTTAAGTCACGTATGGTAACAGTTAAAGTTCAAGTACCAGATTTACAATCATATCATATAGTGGGAATGATAATCTAGAATCTGAAGTCTATCAGTGTAAAGTGGTGGTCTTCTAAATACAGCTGTATCCTAGGATATATATGAAACATTCATATATTCATAAAGTTATATTGCCCTAAGCCTCATGACACGCAAAACGTTAACAATTGGGTGTCCCACCAGGGTTACCTGATGGGTGATTTATGGCCCTCAAGTTAATAGGTGATTTGCCAATTCCTATTTTTCTCAAATATAGTGTATCACTGCTAAATACGACTAACCATAAGGCATTCCGTCAAAGTATTTAGGGGATAGGTCGTCAGCCTTTAACAGGTTTCGAAGCTGTTCACTATATTCGCGCTCACCGCAGTGATTAATGGCTCATGATCGAGGGACTTTATGGCAATAAAGTGTGCTTAGGCAATATAGGTGAATCATGCGTAATTTTAGTCTTGGCAATTATTTATAGTGAAATGTAGAAATATCATATTAAAGTAGCAGTACATTCATTTGTCACATGAATGCATACAATAAGTTTTCAGTATCATATTACATCAAGTAGCTTAAAAATGTTATCCTCCATGTTCCGTGTTTAAGCTAAACAGACAATTTGCACATATCATGAGCATGTATTCTTTTCAAGTATGATTCAAATAGGTAAAGCATAGTTGATAATTTCGAGTAAATCATAAGATATTTCAAGTAGTATAAAACAGTTAAAGCATGTATCTCCCCAAAAGAGTTATTAAAACAAGTGTGAAAAGTAGGGGCCACGACTCACCTGAAGCGTATCCAGCAAGACGAAATTATAAGATCAAGTAAACGATCACGAAAACTTCTTCAATACGAGACCTGAGTATAAGCGAAGTCTAAGAGTCTAACTTACGACTAATAACGAATGTGGAAAGGATAAATCGTATAACGATTTGATCGGTGATGTGAGTGTGTGATATGCCTAAAATGCCTCAAGTTAAAAAAATGTAATATATCTATAGTATTATCTCGGTTCTTATCTCAAATGACTCAAAATATTACTTTCTCGAAGTATGTTGAAATAACATGCAAGTGAAGTTGCTAATGTTTCTAATAGCGAAACCTTAAATAATGCAATACTAAAATGAAACATGCATATGAAATGAAAGGTGTAAAATGAAATAAACTAAGAATGTCAAGTGAAATTAAATAAGTCCTTGTTCTTTTCAGAGTTTATACTTTTTAGTCTAACTGCGATCGCGTTACGTCGTTAGTCCTCGGTTAAGTCCAAAGTCCATAATAGTTCAAATTTTGTCCATATGTCCATATAAGGCTTGAAGTCCAAAGGTATGTCATTTTAAGTCCTTTGTCAACTGTTTTCATAGCTTCAGTCCATGGGTTTCACGGTTTGGCAGATTTGGTCCTTCCGGTTAACTTGCGTTACATTTTTAGTCCTTTTTGCATAAAAATGACGGGAAAAATATTCTGAAAATTTCTATAACTTTATTAAGTTCATTTTAACTTATTTCCATTGATTATTTCAGAAATTACCTTATTTTTAACTTATTTGACTTATTAACGAAATATGCATAGGCCCGTTAAGAAATCGAAAGGTGAGGGCATGAAAATAGTTTTGGGCTTGGACTTGGGCTATTTTTATGATTCTAAAAATGTTTCATATGGGCCCAGTGGGCTTATGGATCGTTAATTCTTATTGGGCTTTAAATAAGCCCAATCCGAATTGTATTGAATTTTATAAATAGAGTTGCTAGTAACTTGGGGATAGGCAGTTTAAAAGAGGTCGATTTGAATGAGTAAACGTGTTCATAAGATCGAACTTAAAATGCGAAATATGTATATTGTTAGGTCGTCTATTGGCTTGTGCAAAAACATGTAGATGTTACTTTTAAAACTCCGGATTTAAATCAATGGTTTGTGGCCTAGTCAATTGTGTTGAATCTGAAAACATAAAATATATTTCTAAGTCTTTTGAAAGTAGTCAGTAGCGATTAGAACGGGTCATTTATAATGTCGAGATGAACTTGTGAGTAAAACTTAAAATACGAAAAATGTTCTAGGCCAGGTTGGCTATCGAGTTGTGTAAAAATATACGTATATTGCTTGAAAGAATCCAAGTAAAAATAGGCCTAACGTGGGTGTGTCGAGTAGATTTTACAATTTTTAAACACTTGGTGAATTTTTATGTTTTTTGTTTCTGATGTTATACGAGTATATAAAGGTCCAAATGAAGTTCGATTGATCATGAAATATTATTAGAATCGTGATGTGAGTATGTTAAATGATTTCTAGGTCCTTCGCGAGGGAGGCACATCGCATCCTTATGGGTTACATAAAATGACGTACACGTAGAATATATATGTAACTATGTAGTGATTATTTATACGTTTGCGTATAATATGAAATGATGTATGGAATGTTATCTTATCATGCATGTAATTTATATGATGATATCTAAAGTTTTCCTCAGTGGAGGTTCATTACCTCTTGAGTTCTTCATGCACTTATTGTCTGTGTAAAATAAATATGCAATGTACACTTGTTCGCGTGAACTAAAGAACATGCGTGTGCGATGTAAAATTTATCGTGATATATTAAAACAAGGAAGGTTACGAGGCACTTACTACACCTTCTTGAGGTGGGTAGGGGTTACGTAGAGAGGAGCTAGACGCAAAGGTGATTCAACTTCTTCAAAGTTAACCTACATGTTGATGTAGGTTAACCCATTTCTTCAAATCACTTTACAGCCGTGAAAAGTGAGTGATTCTGGACATTTGGGGAGTCTTAACTGATAATATGGCACGAGAGACATGTAGAGGAGACGAGAGTAAGAGGTGGTACAAAGGTCAGAGATGATCGACTGATATTACTAGTGCGAAGGCAGTGAGCTTAGAAGGTTAAGGTATGTTTTCATGTCTTGGTTTTTCTTCCACTCATTTTATTCTCCGAAGAGATATAGAAGTTACACGTATTTCATATATGAAAAGGAGTAAGGGACGAGTAAGGTGAGATTGATGAGGAGTGATCAAAGTGGCTGTAGGAGGTTGATGAACTCAAATAAGTACATTTTATTACTATCATTTATCCTATTAATTTGACTTGTTTTACTATATTATGTATGAGGATTGATACTTAATCGTTTACTTTTGTAATTCTCAGGTAAAAACAAGCATTTGGTGAAACTTAGTGATTATGGACTAATAATGGAGCAAAACGTACATAAAGTGGAAGTCTACTGACATGGACAAGATCAAGTCAATTCTGCTCCAGATGCGCCGCATCTCACTATCAACATGCGCCGCATCTCTATCAAGATATCACCAGATACGATCCAAGATACAAGCGGACATGCGCCGCATCTAATAAAGAGTTACGCCGCATCTTCTGGCGGTGTACGAATATTCCTGAATATTATAATCTTGGACCCCACGCGAAGTTAAGTACATGCGCCGCATCTACTTAAGTAGATGCGCCGCATCTTTCCTCAGACACAAACTATAAATACCCCGTAGACCAGACGCATTAAAAAGATTCGGAAGTTCGAAAACCTAAAGACCGAACAGAAGAGAAGGACGAATTCAGTCAAGAGGCAGCACAAGACACACCCAAATCGAAGATACAAGAGCTGTAAGAAGGTGCTGCATGTATTTAATTCATTAAGTAGTTTTGTTTTATTGTTTTAGCAAACTTTAATTCATCAGGATTGGTGGCTTGTGTAATGTGACAACGGAAAGATTGCACTCCCTTTAATACTTGCTTTCCCATCAATTAAAGTTTATATGTTGATGTCTTTGGTTACTACTTATTAGTGCATTGACCACCTCTGTGTTTATTAGTGGCTTGCGGGCACCCGACTGCGGGACAAGGTGTGGCTCCCACGGTTGTTTCTAAATTGATCACTTAGGAATAACTTTTAGACATAAGTCGTCATTAAGGGTTTACTCGCCGATAAGAATAGGACCAACGAGAAAGGGTTAATTACATACACTTCATATAAAGCTATCAATAAAACATGTGACAATCTACTTAATCATAAGGACAGCCCTCTTATTGTCTCTAGTATCTATCTGTGTACGTGTGTGCTACTTGCTGATTCGTGCCTATTTATTTATTTTATTATTTAATTGCAAACAAAACTGTGCCAGTCTCTCAGGCTGAAACCCCCTTGCGTTAGGATATTAAAATACTGATTAGATTAACGAGATTATACGTTCCACTCTTAGTGATCGACACTCTACTTACCATTATCTTCATACTGACCGGGTACACTGCTCGTTAAGTGTGTGTGTTATTGATAAGTCGGCTAAATATAAATTTAAAACTTGAGTAGGCATTAAAACTGCTAAACCGCAACGACACATCACGCGCATCAAGTTTTTGGCGCCGCTGCCGGGGAGTGAATTGTTATTTTCTGTTAATTTGATTAGTATTTTAATTAGGTTTTTCTTTTTATTAGATTAATTGCATCATTGTACTATTTTGCATATTTGTTGTATTGTGTGTTATTTGTTTGCTTTTGTTTTTATTTTTGTGTGTTTTATTTTTGTTTCGTGTGTTTTATTTTTTGTTTTTATTTTTCGTATTTTTCTGTTCTGCTATCGTTGTACTGTGCTAAATCAAACGATACGGCGCATCTGATCTCTCAGATACGGCGTATTGCGTTTAATTTTTTTTTAATACAACGCGTTTAATTAATTCGATACGACGCATCTTTTCCCCAAGATATGGCGTATCTGTTTTTAATAAGAAAATTTTTCTAAGCGATAAAGTAATACGACGCATCTGCTTTTGTAGATACGGCGTATCTGTTTTGATAAAATTTTTTTCTAAACGTTAACGCCATACGACGCATCTGCTTTCGCAGATACGGCGTATCTATTATTTTAATTAAAAACAGTTTGCGAATTATTAAACAAATACGGCGTATCGATTTCCGTCGATACGGCGCATCTTACTGAATCAAAAATCTTTTTTTTTAAACGTAACGAAAATACGGCGCATTAACTTTTGTTAATACGACGAATATAATTTGATAAATATAGTTGATTTTTGATATTTACCTTGATCGGTCAGCTACTCTCGTGTGCAAGTTGTTTATTTTCAGGATAAATGATGACTCGAGCATCACCAAGAAAGATTACATTCTGAACCAAACCAAGAGAGGTTAGCTGGAGTTACCGAACATAAGACGACACGAGTGGAGGATAACTCAGTACTGGTAACATTGAACTTCTTAAATTCTTGAAATAGAATCCCAGGTAAACTCTTCGATAATTCAACTGCCCAAAGGAAAGTTCTCTACACTATGACCTCAGTTTTATTATCCTTATTATACGTCTGATTCAATTCGTAATCTTAATTTTGTATGCTCAAAAACGATATTTGTTCCTAACCTCGGAATAAATCCTTATCCACTAAACAATAAGATTACGATTATTAATGAAACGTTTATGCCTATTACTCTTATTTTGAATTCATCTATATGGTGTGCCGTTTTTACCCAAATTTGATGTATAAGGAACTGTGTTGCGGAGGCCAAGGTACGTTCTTCATTTAAATTTCGTTAACTAACATAGAGATACGGCGGATCTAAATATCCGAAGCGCCGTATCCCTGACCAACTAGGACTTATTGACTAGTCAACGGAATTAACTAGATACGGCGCATCCCAATTTTCTAATACGGCGCATCGTGTCGCCTTATAAATACGACGGGAATACGCCGCATAAATACACACAGTTAAAAACACGCACTAAAATTATACTCAAAATCCGATCATCTTTCTTCAATCCGCCTTTAATCCGAGCATTAAAACGTTCTCCTAATCACAAATACTAAGGTAATTGTTACATTTCGATTTAATTTTGATTAATACAAAAATTAGGGTTTATAGGATTGAATCGATTCGCGCTTAAACGATATAGGGATATGATTAGAACCTGGAATTAATTATCTCCCCTAAGTTAATTTTAGATTTGGACATCGAATTTGGCACTAATTGAATCGACCGAAAATTTAGGTTTTGGGTTTGATTTTGAATATTTAGCGGGAAGGTAAATTAGCTGTGGTTGATTGAACTGATATAAGGAGAATATTATACTGTGATATTTAGTGGAAGTTTACGTCACGGATACGGATTCTTGAAAAACGTGCCTAACCCTTTATTTTATGCTGATATGCTTTTAGATGCGGCGCATCTAGGTTGATTAATGCGGCGTAACGACCTATTTCAAAATTGCTAAAATTTTAGATACGCCGTATTGATTAATCTAGATACGACGCATCTCAATACGCCGTATCTGTTGTCTTGCACTGCATCTCTTATACTTTATACAGATACGCCGCATTGATTTAATCAAATGCGCCGTATCTACCTTACTTGCAGACTGTTTACTGACTTTGAATGTTTATGGCAGATGGCGTTACCTGAACCTGCACGTAGACACCCGTGGCTTCGCTTTGAAACGATGGGGCTAGCACAGGGTGCTATTGATGATTATATGACTAAGCTCAGAAAGTTTTATCAGAGGAAAGTATTCAGTGTTCCGGTTTTGAATTTTGACAGCATCAACAATATTGACGATGGTAACGCTGCTGAAAGGTTGAGAACTAGGTTGGAAATGATATACAAAGATGGGGAGGGGCAGATTTTATTCAGGTCCTACGCCTGGGAAAGGTTGTTTAGGATAGAGGAACCGTTAATTAAGGTTTTGATGTTGGAGTTTTTCTGCACTTTACACTATAGGGAGACTGATCTCGGTCTCGACACATTTGACACTCTAGTATTCAGATTGGGTGGTTTTGAGAGAAGGATGTCTATGGGGCAGTTTATACTCGCTCTTGGGTTGCATACTACAGCAGAGATGGCATCTCCTGGTTTTACTGATTATTGGGCTAACAGTTTGAGAGTTGTTTCAGATCGTGGGGAGTTGGGAGATTATTGGGTCGAGATTTCATCTGGAGGTGATTCTACCTCCATCACTCCCTCATATACACTGATTAGAGAGCCGATGAGGAGGCTTTGTCATCGCCTGATTGCCCTGACTATTGCCGGGAGGGGACAATCCCCTGAGAAGGTAACTACTTTGGATCTTTTTCTCTTGCGGAGCATGGATGGGGGAGCTGTGGTGAACATCCCTCACTTCTTAGCACATTATTTACACAGAGTTGCTCCAGGGAGAGATGGTAGGAGCCAGATGACTGGGGGCCATTTTGTCTCTCGTCTTGCTAGGCACTTTGGGATATTAGGTGATGAGATTCCCGGTGATCTTCCGGTTGATGTTGCTAGATTACCTAGTATGGATGCGGACTATCTTGCGACGAGGCTTGGGATATGTGAAGAGATGATAGATGGGTACTTCTGGGCACCACTTGGACCACCTAGGCCTGCTGAGCCAGAGCAGGGGGATGCTCAGGCAGCCCCGGCTGCTGCTCCTGCTCAGGAGGAGGTACATGCACCAGCACCAGCTCCCCGCACTATTGGACAGAGAGTCGAGAGAGTGGAGCTGGAGGTTAGGTCATTGAGGGAGGCTCTGGAGGCGCAGAGAGTTGAACTCGCTGGAGTGAGGAGAGATACGAGTTGGTTGGTCGACGGTGTCAGTAGATTGATGGCTCTTAACGGGGTCAGCCACAACCTCCCAGACGGTGCTTATGTGAGTAGGATTATCAGATACGAGCGCAGGGTTCGCCCCAGGACAGACGGAGCTAGCACTTCAGGAGCCCAATCAGATGACGTGACTCCTGACCAGCCCATGGCTTGACCACTCTTTGCATTTTCATTATGGACACGTTTCCCCGTACATTATTATTAATTTTTGGATTGTACTAATCGCTATTCTTATGTTTATGTTTAAATGTTTCAGTTTATATTTCCTGTTGTGTTTGATGAAGACTGGCATTAAGTTCAGCATGAGAGTACGAGAGGACGTATGAGATTAAACCGTGGAACGTGCCATTTTTGCAACAGACTGTTAACAGTCTGTTTGGTTACTACATGCGCCGTATCTGTTTAAACAGATGCGACGCATCCTATCCTTTATTTTGTTTTATTTTCAGTCCAGGCCGCACGAAGATACGGCGCATCTCAGTCCTGAGATGCGACGCATCCTCTGCAATGGTCATATCTTATTTTATTTTTCTGCATTTTTTATTTTTCGACTTTAAAACTATTTATCAGTTTATTTTAATGCGGCGCATCCCTGGTTAAGGATGCGGCGCATCTTTATTCTGATCCGTATTTATTCCAGGCTCGATACGGCGTATCTTCTTCAATAAGATACGGCGCATCGACTGACCTGATGATTTTCAGTTTTAATTATTTTTTTTTTTAGTTTTATTTTTCCTAACTACTAATGTATTATGCAAGTTGAACCTTTCTTATCTTAGGTGTGTTTTAAAGTGTTGGTGGTATTATAGTTTTCTGGATTTCCTGTGGATAAATCAAGTATGAAGCTTTAACGTTCTAATCCACAAGAAAGATGATTTTTGCTCATATACTAATGGAGGATCATACCGAGCAAATCTCAGGGGAGTTTTTCCGTTCTAATTCTTTTATTTCCAGTTTTTAACCTTTTATACAAACAACGAGGACGTTGTTTAACTTAAGTGGGGGGATAGGAGAATTAGAACACTTAACAATTACTTGTCCTAAACTTTTTCAAAAATTATGCTTAAAATGTGCTTAATATATCAAACTTAAAAATTTTTTAGCATGTTTTTGTTTAAGATCTAAGTTGCATAACTGCACACATGAAGTTATTTTCAAAAATTGTGATTTTTCCAAAATTCACAAATCTATGAGTGTGCCGGTGACTTGTAAACTTTAGAACTTGGCTTGTATACTATTCGAGACCACCATAATGAGTATTATTTATTTAATTGGAATGACTTGTCTAAATTGGTAAAATTCTAGGATTACACTAAATAGCCTTTATATGTTATGTGTTATTAACTAGCTACACTGGTTAGTTAACCCCCGTATAAACCCTTTTGTTACTCTCATTTTAAGAGTAAGATACCCCTAGAAAAACCCTCAGAGCCATTCCTTTCGTTTCTTACACCTATGTTTAAAATGTTTCGTTACACCTTAAACCTTAGCCTACCCTGTAGATTAGAATCCGTGGTTGGTTAATTGCTATAGGCAGAGTGTGTTTCCTTACATTACCTGTGTTCGCGTGCGTAATTCATTATATATGGTTAGGTCGGGAAATTGCACAATGCAAATTGGAGTGAAAGTAAATATTGTATATTTTTGAGTTTATTTTTCGTGTGTTTACTACTTTCACTATTAGCGTTATTTCTGAAAGTATGAAAAGTATGAATAAAAATTATCCGGAAAGAAAGTTGTAGTGATGTGGTGAAATTTTACACATATATGTTGATGTCAAAAAAAAAAAAAAAAAAAAAAAAAAAAAAAAAAAAAAAAAAAGAGAAAAAAAAGAAAAAGAAAGAAAAAAGAGTTGGATGTTTATTTTAAGCCAACGATGTAAAGTTATGTAAGTGGTTCATATGGCCACTGTTTGTTGTATTATATCTATGGATTGAATGGGAATTGGCAGTTATGGGAATGCCAATTAAGGATTATTCTTTGATTAAGATTTTGTTGAGTATAATTCGTGTCTACCTAAAGCGTGTGTTTCAAGTGTTAAAGCGTGAGTTATTCAATGATATGAGTCTTATTCATGGGATGGTTGGGATAGTGATTAACCACACTTAGGATTTTAATTTATTTGTTTTGTTTATTTTTTATTTTACACCAATTTATATCCCAAATATTATCCATACCCTGTATTGTTCTTTATCCAACCAAACCTTTGATTTATTGAGATTAGGGATTTGAGCAATCTTAAGTATCGTAGTCGTGGATTCGGCTATGTATTTATGATTTTGTCGCCCTTTTTGATATATTATTATTGGTGAAGTTTGGACCTATCTTTAGCCTATTCGAGTTAAGGATTTGAGCAATTGCAAGTATCGTGTTCGTGGATTCGATCATGTATTTGTGATTTTGTCGCCTTTTCTGGAATTTGAGATCGATAGTGAAATAAGAATAATTAACCCTTAAGCCTAAAAACCCTTTTTACCGCTTTAGACTTGTTATTCCTTAGCTTTAGTGGTGGAGATGTGTATACTTGCCAAGCTTATGATAGAATATTCGTCGCGACTGGACAGTTAAACGATTAGATTTGCTTTTATCGACTTATTTTATTTTACTTCTAATTCGTTAAGTGTTTAGTTGTGTGATTACGAAATAAACGAATACATGCTTAAACATAAAAATAAATCCTAACATCTTTTAGGATACATTTTCATGAGATTTAATCTAAGGTTTACTTGGGGACAAGTAAAGTTCAAGTGGGGGGATATTTGATGAACTCAAATAAGTACATTTTATTACTATCATTTATCCTATTAATTTGACTTGTTTTACTATATTATGTATGAGGATTGATACTTAATCGTTTACTTTTGTAATTCTTAGGTAAAAACAAGCATTTGGTGAAACTTAGCGATTATGGACTAATAATGGAGCAAAACGTACATAAAGTGGAAGTCTACTGACATGGACAAGATCAAGTCAATTCTGCTCCAGATGCGCCGCATCTCACTATCAACATGCGCCGCATCTCTATCAAGATATCACCAGATACGATCCAAGATACAAGCGGACATGCGCCGCATCTAATAAAGAGTTACGCCGCATCTTCTGGCGGTGTACGAATATTCCTGAATATTATAATCTTGGACCCCACGCGAAGTTAAGTACATGCGCCGCATCTACTTAAGTAGATGCGCCGCATCTTTCCTCAGACACAAACTATAAATACCCCGTAGACCAGACGCATTAAAAAGATTCGGAAGTTCGAAAACCTAAAGACCGAACAGAAGAGAAGGACGAATTCAGTCAAGAGGCAGCACAAGACACACCCAAATCGAAGATACAAGAGCTGTAAGAAGGTGCTGCATGTATTTAATTCATTAAGTAGTTTTGTTTTATTGTTTTAGCAAACTTTAATTCATCAGGATTGGTGGCTTGTGTAATGTGACAACGGAAAGATTGCACTCCCTTTAATACTTGCTTTCCCATCAATTAAAGTTTATATGTTGATGTCTTTGGTTACTACTTATTAGTGCATTGACCACCTCTGTGTTTATTAGTGGCTTGCGGGCACCCGACTGCGGGACAAGGTGTGGCTCCCACGGTTGTTTCTAAATTGATCACTTAGGAATAACTTTTAGACATAAGTCGTCATTAAGGGTTTACTCGCCGATAAGAATAGGATCAACGAGAAAGGGTTAATTACATACACTTCATATAAAGCTATCAATAAAACAAGTGACAATCTACTTAATCATAAGGACAGCCCTCTTATTGTCTCTAGTATCTATCTGTGTACGTGTGTGCTACTTGCTGATTCGTGCCTATTTGTTTATTTTATTATTTAATTGCAAACAAAACTGTGCCAGTCTCTCAGGCTGAAACCCCCTTGCGTTAGGATATTAAAATACTGATTAGATTAACGAGATTATACGTTCCACTCTTAGTGATCGACACTCTACTTACCATTATCTTCATACTGACCGGGTACACTGCTCGTTAAGTGTGTGTGTTATTGATAAGTCGGCTAAATATAAATTTAAAACTTGAGTAGGCATTAAAACTGCTAAACCGCAACGACACATCACGCGCATCAGAGGTAGTTAATTAGTACACGTTATATGTATTGTTGGTGGTTGCATGCTTTGGATCAAAAATATACACGTCTATGTTATATGTTACAATTATAGATTGCATGGTAAATATTAGTACACGTATGGTAATTTTTAAACGAAATACGTATGGCCAATTTATGATGAACACGTATGGAAATTTTGGAATGAAACACGTATGGCCATTTTTTTGAAATAAACAAGTTGAATGATTCTAGGACATATTTAAAGATTTTTAAGATATAGTTTGATCCCGGTAATTACTAACGTTAAGTCCTTAAGTCACGAAACTTAAAACTGGGTAACGTAAAAATATAACGTTTATAAAAATGTCAAAGTTTATTAATATACTTCAACTAAAAATATTAGACGCGGGATAAGTTTAACAAAGAGCGTATACGTTAACAAAATCTAATAGGGTTTGAATATTTGTATTACGTAAAGAGTATAATGTAAGATATAAAAATATTAAAGTGAAAATAGTTCATATAAAATATGTAGGCTTATCCTAATCTTTGTGTTGGTCGTGAGTATAGTATATTAAAGAAAAATTTAAATTTCTCCATAAAAATGGGCTTTGTTAAATGATAAGTCAAGGGTATTATTAATTAACAAAGATTATCATGACGGATTTTTGTAGGATCTTACAGTATCTACCCCTCAATTTTGAACTTCGTCCCGAAGTTCAGTCCGTGATAGGTGTTGAAAAATGTGGCGTTCTGAGGTGAGAGTTCATAGAAAATGTTGTCGAGAGATTTGTTATTTGACTATCCAGCGGCGAGATTTCAACTAGATTTATTAATACTAGACTGAATAAATTCGAATGTTTGATCGATAATTGAAATTATAGTCTACGAATAGTGAACATAGCGGTCGAGAGTAGGAAGTATTTAGCACTTAATGTTTAGGGTTTCGATGGTTGAGACTAGAAGATTTTTAGTGGTAGTGATTTGAAATTTTAATGATCGTGAATAGTAAAATAACGGGTATCTTCTCCACTTATATTCCCTATTTAATCTTATCCACTCTTTTCCCTTTTTCCACTTTTTCGCTCCGCTTCTTTCCATCCATCTTCATCCCTCATTCAACTTCATCTTTTTCAAAAATTTTATCATGCCGCCGATCATCCTCCTCCTTGCCATTGTATATATTGTTTTCGTCGCCACTTATTTGGCTTTCTTCCCTGATGAAAACTCTGACTATTACATCGCATCTCTGGTCTTCATCGTTCCTCTTATGGTTTTAGCGATTAATGTGGACAAGATTTTAGGGTGAGGATCTTGGGCTAGTGTGGTTAAAATGTAGTTTTGTTATGTGTCGATGTAACTTTTAATGAATAAAATCTTGTTTATGTTTGGTTAGAAGTCTCGATATAGCTTTTAATATTTTGTTATGCTTCTGTCGCAGAATAATTAAGGTGCTTCATCCTATGGTGGCTCTTGCCATCGTTGGATTGGTGGGGGTCATTGCTTCTATGGTGGGTCAACCGATTGAAGATTGTATGCCTTACATTGTTGTTATTGTGTTGTTAGCACTTCCGATGTTAATCATTTCGCTATGTATTAACTTCCGTGGTTTCAAATAAAGTTTATGTTATTTGTGTTTTCCATAGATTGTTGTGAATTCTTATAGTTTCTAGTTTCGTATTTTTCTCGACTTTGTATAATAGAGCAGTGAGTAATGGGTAATGAGTGTAGATCTGACTGAGGTTGGCTAAAAGTAAGTTTTATACATAAATTATTTTGTCTCGAGATCTTGTTTTTGGAATGAACATTGTTATTCTATCGTGTTTTGAAAAATAAACCTGACTCAAAGTTTTGAAAATCACAAGTTGATGGGGTAACCTATTCATTACCCAAAGAGTTTGTAGATTTTTAACAATGAGAGTTTCGGACGAAAATTTGATAAATATAAGAATAGTTGTTGAACTTTAAAGTTTTATAAAGAAAAACTTGTTAGATAAAGTCTTAAATGATACACAAAATTGGTTTGCTTTATATAAAACTGTGTCTTACGTTAATGCTTGTTTGAGTTTAGTTTTCAAAGTATTCAAGTTGTGAGCTAAGTGTGAAAGCAAGGAGGGGAATAAATATGCTGCAAGATGAAACGTGTTGTAGTAAAAATTTTCATAACGTTTATAAAAATGTCAAAGTTTATTAATATACTTCAACTAAAAATATTAGACGCGGGATAAGTTTAACAAAGAGCGTATACGTTAACAAAATCTAATAGGGTTTGAATATTTGTATTACGTAAAGAGTATAATGTAAGATATAAAAATATTAAAGTGAAAATAGTTCATATAAAATATGTAGGCTTATCCTAATCTTTGTGTTGGTCGTGAGTATAGTATATTAAAGAAAAATTTAAATTTCTCCATAAAAATGGGCTTTGTTAAATGATAAGTCAAGGGTATTATTAATTAACAAAGATTATCATGACGGATTTTTGTAGGATCTTACACGTGGTCTCGGATCATTCCGAATAGCTCAATGAATTCAGAGTCATCATTCGGATTAACAGGTTCCCGCATCCCAATTGGTGTGCTGTCTCAAGATATTCAGTCGTCCTTCTTCACTAAATGGTTTTCCACCCATCTCGTTGCGACACGTCACCTTACAATGTTGCAAAAGATCTACCTCGTTTATGCCACTTCTACTCAAACGTTTTAGACGTTTTTAGATAGCGTTGAGCTTTTGGCAATGAACATTCAACGTTACCCACTTTCCCGTTAACATATCGTTGTAACGTTGTGTTGGAGCACTTTTGTTGAACTCCAGTAGATACCAGTGTCAAAATGATAGCACATCCCGGTCATTTATGATAGTGTTATCCTCGAAAATAGTAACAAAATATTCGGTTTGCGACCAACGAGTGGCCCTTAAGAATGACTCAATTGCAATTCCGATGGTGGTGGTGGTGGTGTTTTTGGTTGTTTTTTATTGAGTTTGGCAGGTCTTTTGCCTTTTCGGCGCCACTTCTCGGCTTCTTGGGTTTCTTGTGGTGGTGGTGGTAGTGGTGGTTGTTGTTGAAGTTGAAATTGTTGTTGTTTGAAGAAAATTACGTTGGTAAATTTCATATTGTTCGGTTGTATATTGTGGCATAGAATATTGGCTACCAAATGGAGCAGATTGGAGTTGTGACGAAAATATTGAATTAGCGGATTAAGGTGTAGCGAGATTTGACAAAGATGATGAGTTTGCATGTTGTGACATTCCGAGAATGTTATTGATTAAAACATCATTTTGGTGACTCATTTTTGTGATCGGTAAAGAAATGAAAGTGAAAGTTTAGATTGTATGAAAAAATGATTGTGTTTAAAAGTATTATATAATATTTAATTTAGGTAGCCCCATCTTTCATGGCTCATCTTCCATGATAGAAACATTACATTCCTTAAACCCATACCCGACACAACATGCAGGCTTATATCACTCTTTATATTCCCCTGTTCACTCCCCCTGTTATTAGTTTCATATTTTCCCAACTAAGGAGTCGCTTGTTTTTTTCCAATAAGCAATTTTTTCCCCTCTTTTCACTTCTTTTGTCATCGGGAGTGCAGAGGTTTATGTTTGTTTTTTTGCAGACATAATTGCTTCTATTCACTTCTTTCCTCTTTTAAATTTCAGACATTATCTTTCACTTTTTAGCTCTTCTTTAACAAACCCTACATCTCCTTCTCAATATCCGTTTTTTATGTTTTCGTCAGTTTTTATACGTTTTTTTACGTTTTCATTCGTTTTTTACGTTTTCGTACGTTTTTTTACGTTTTCGTCCGATTTTTACGTTTCGGCTGTTATTTTACGTTTTCGTCAGTTTTTTTACGTTTTAGTCCGATTTTGTCCGTTTTTAATGTTTTCGTCTTTTTTTTTACATTTTTTCTGTTTTTTCCGTTTTTTACCCTTTTTTTACGTTTTCGTCCATTTCTTTATGTTTTCGACCATTTTTTTATTTTTGGTCAATTTTTTTTAAAGTTTTTGTCTTTTTTTTGCGTTTTGGACATTTTTTTTACGTTTTCGCCCGCTTTTTTACGCTTTCGTCTCTTATTTACGGTTATATCTGTTTTTTTTTTACGTTTAGTCCATTTTCGTCCATTTTTTTATGTTTTTAACGTTTTTGTCAGTTTTCGTACTTTTTCTACTTTTCTGATCTTTTTTACGTTTTCATCCGTTTTTACGTTTTCGTCTTTTCTTTACGTTTTCGTCTGTTTTTTTACCTTTTAGTCCCTTTTCGTCATTTTTTTATGTTTTCGTTCGCGTTTTTTACGTTTTCAATCATTTTTTTACGTTTTTGTCCATTTTTTAGATATGCGACCGGTTTTTTCCACGTTTTCGATCGTTTTTTTACGTTTTTGACCATTTTCATACGTTTTCATCAGTTTTGTCTCTTTTCTTACGTAATAAATGTGCAATAACATACAAAAACGTAAAAATACTTACGGAATCATATGAAAATGGACGAAAACGTAAAAAATGAACAAAAACGTAATAAAACAGACAAAAACGTAAAAACACTAACGAAAATGCAAAAGACACGGACAAAAACGTCAAAAAACAGATGAAAACGTAAAAAGACAGGCGAAAACGTAGAAAAACAGACGAAAACGTACAAAAATAGACGAAAACGTAAAAAAAAATAGACGAAAACGTAATAAAAATAAAAACGTAAAAAATAGACAAAAACATAAAAAAAACACACGAAAACGTAAAAAAAACAGAAGAAAACGTAAAAAAAAGGGGCGAAAAACTAAAAAAATGTAAAAAAACGTAAAAAACGCATGAAACATAAAAAACAGCCGAAAACGTAAAAAAACATACGAAAACATTAACTAACAGACGAAAACCTAAAAACAGTCGAAAACGTAATAAAACGGGCGAAAATGTAAAAAAAAGAGAGACGAAAACGTAATAAAACGGACGAAATATAAAAAAAACAGACGAAAACATAATTAAACGGACGAAAATGTATAAAAAAAAGCCGAAAACGTAAAAAAGAATGAGAATGTAGAAAAACAGACGAAAACGTAAAAAAAAGGGACGAAAACGTAAAAAAAGGGTCGAAAGCGTGGAAAACATACCAAAACATATAAAACGGATGATAATGTATAAAATTGATGAAAACTTATCTTTGACACTCCGTATTTTAAGCGATTCCTTATTTCACACTCAACATTTTAGTATCATTTGACAAAAGGGTTTATATTCTCGAATCACAAAACAATAGTTAAAAATAAATAAATAAATAAATAAAAGGAAGAAAAAAAAGTACTTCAATAGCACAAAAAACAAACAGTATTCTACCATGCAGATAAAGACTTTAGATGTGCCTCTTTTTTTGCAGACATGATTTGCAGATGAAGAGGTAAATGCTCTGAAAAGACAAAAGATACCTAAATCCCCATAATCTTGCCACTCCAAGCATAGTAGATTTCTTTACTCTCAAGGTTTTTAACATATCTTCAACATTTCTAAAATGATCTTGAACAAATCATCATCATAGTTCATATTATTTTGAAACAACATTTTATTTCTTTCTAGTCATACGAAATAAACAGATGTTGCAAGGATTAGTCTATAAATAATATAATACTTTTAAAAAACGAGTGAACGTCTGTTATGGCGTACGCCACCCGTTTGGCGTGCAGTGGTGTGCATTACAACGCAATCAATTATTATTGAAAAGTAAATAACCAATTAATTTGTGTGTGTTTTAAATAATAATAATTTCATATATACTCAATCTAAACATCAAAATGTCGTATATACACAAAATATATATTTTGAGTGCATGATATACAATTTAAAGCATTTTTTGAGTAAATGTGTCATTATGGTGTTTTAGTTAGGTATATATGGAATTGACCCATTTAAGTATGCGACATCAACTTTATTAGAAAATGTATTTTGCAAAAATACTCTTATTAAAAAGAATTAAATAATATAAATTGGTAAAAAAATTCGTTAAGAATACGTCGAATTGTATATACCCTCTAAAACAGGCTGTCTTATATTCTTTATTTGAACCTCCAAGCTGTCTTATCTACCCTTCTAAAATTGTGGACCCTATATTCTCTATTTGAACCCCAAACTGGGTTATTTGGACCCCAAATAAGCTGTGACCTGGTCTATATATACCCAAGCAAAACATCCTCTTCAATTCAAAATCTCTCTTGAGCTTAGTCAAAAAATAAAAAAAACTCTTTTGAACTATCAACAAAATGCCGTCCAGTATTGAAAACGTGATCAGAAGATTTGATTTTCAAAGAAAATCAGGTTCAATTTTGTTTTGGAAAAACACAACTCCTGGAAACAGTTGGTCTCTTAAACTGACAGGTCAGTCTTCGCGATCTAATAAAGATCATGAAGGGCTCAAGAACTACAGGAATGCTTGCCACCGTTATGGTGAGGTTGGACCAACGACGTGGGCTCAACTTAACTGTTTTGCAGGCGAAGCTGCTCAAACAATGGCTCCACAACAAAGGACAAAACATGACCATGATCAACTTTTGGGTCAGTTAGTTGTGCCGGTATTTTCTCACAGGATGCTTGTGGGAGTTATTGAGCTTGTCACACTTGTCCCAAAAGAAGATTACAATTCTGATCTTGCTCAAATCAACCAGTTATTGAGGGTTAGTTTTTTTAATTTGTCAATAATTCAATTTTCATTTACTTTACACAAGAAAAGTTAATAAAACTGCAGACAAAACTTTTGGACCAGAATTCTTTCAGTTTACGGGTTGAAGTTTGAATATAAATGGCTATTTGAAGGGTAGGATGATTTGGGTGGGGTATTTGATACGAAAATATAGAGGAGAGAGAGTGTCAAGGGTCTGAAAAAGATTAAAAATAAGCTTATTTTGTCCAGTAAAGGTTCGCGTAAAGATTTTAGGGGTTCAAAAGGCTAAAAACTAGGTCCGCATTTTTTAAGACACGGTGTGTCTTAACACATGGCTGAGTCACAACATTTAATGATTTTTTTTTTTTTATTTTATTTATTTTTTTTTTATTATTATTTTTTTTTAAAGAAATATGGAAGACATAGTTATTTCCATTGAAAGATTTTTTTTTCTTTTTTAAATAGTTTGGTTTATTTACATATTTTCTCGTAAATTTTGCTTTAATAGCATTAAAAACTTGTATTTTTCAAAAATATATAATTATTGAAGTTTTATTGGGGATATATGTAATTATATTCTAATACAATATTAATTATTGCGATGTATCACTACTAGTTCACTACTTATGTTTACTTTTTTTTCTTTTAAATGCAGCGCTTACATGCTAATATGTTTATCATAAGCTTTTTAAAATATATGTTTTTCGAAATTTTTTGGTTGTATTTCTAAAGCAAAGATATGGTGACTTATCTAAATTAATAACTCTTAATTATATACTAAAATAAGTTAATGTGCCACTCAAGATAATTGATACTCCGTACTATTTATACCCTTTTATTGTGATCCTTTGTAGGCTGAAAACTTGCATACTTGATCCAAGTTTGATGGGAATGATGGCAATCTGAGTGTTTAAAGAAATAGTTTGTGTGTCCTATTTCAGTGTTGATGTTTTTGTGTTGTATTTCATTATTTTGTTTGTGATGCTGGAATTGTAATGTGGTTTTGTCATTTTGTTTGTAATGTTGCAACTGTTTTCTTGTTTTGTATAAATTTTATATTGTAATGTGATTTTGTTATTTTGTTTGTAATGTTGTAAATGTTTTCTTGTTTTGTATAAATTTTATATTTTAATATTGTGCTGGGTTACTTGTAATATACTTGGTAATGGCCTGGTTGGATGTCTTATAAGTTGTTCATCATTTGGTTATAAGTTCCCAAACAAAAGCTCGAAAGTCATTATTAGGTATAAAAGAGATGTAACAAGATGTTCAAATACGCTTTTACTAAACACCCCTCTGTCATGGTCCAAGCACTAGAAAGTAATCATTTGCATACAAATTAGCACGCAATGACCAAATAAGCAATTTAAATGAGCCAAACTCCAAACACCAAAAACATTCAGATGAGTTGATTGAAACTTGAGAGTGATTCAAACTTTTATTTTTTATTTTTTTAATTAAACCCCCTATTCTATAAATAACACCCCATTTTAACTAACATTTTCACACACTTCTCAACCCATATTTTACCATTTTCCACACATGAAACTTGATTCTTTCTACCAAAAATCATGGCTTGTTCGCTTTACATACCATCGATAAAATCAAAGCTTGTGTTGAGAAACTAATTAAGGAGGATACCATTCGTCAGCAAACGATGATCGACTTAGCCGTACAATTTGAGAATACAAACACAGCTAAAGATGATATGAGGAAAGCATACGAGAAATGCAATGACATTCCGCAAGAAAATCGTGCTTTGATTGAGATTTTTTAAACGAAGAATATTGGAAAGATTACGAGATGCATATTGTTTTGTTTAGAAAGGCGGCAAAAATACAAGAACAAATCAATACTAAATTTTTTGGCTACATGCAAAATACAAATAGGACGATTATGTTTTAGTTTTCGTATTGTTTTTTAAATTTCTCATCGTATCATCATCTTTATTTTTATTTCAACATACGGGGGTTTTTGGAGGATATTTATATGAAGCCAAATGAAATGAGGGAGGAAATGATCTCCGTCCTTCATTTCATTCGGCTTCATTATAAATATCCTCCGAAAAATACCCGTATGTGTTTTAGTTTTCGTGTATATATACATTTTTTTAATTTCGTATTGTATTTATTTGAATTAATGGAATTTAGTTTGTTTGACAAAATAGAAAAAAAAAATTAGGAGTGGGTGAGGCCCAAATGGCTAATCTGTGTTTATTTATCAGTGAAATGGTATTTTGAGATATAAGTTTTGAAAAAGAAAATGATGGTGTGACACCCAACGGAGCCAAATGGCTAAATTTTTTGGTTGCCACACCTTTTGCTTTTTGCTTTAATAGATAATTATTTAAAAAAAAAGTATTAAATGTCAAGATGAATTAAAAACGCAATAAGATAGATTATAAAATAGTTCAATACACAATTAAGAAAGTGAGTGACAAGTTAAATAATTTTCAGGTTATTATACTTAACAATATTCTTTAAAGTACTAGGTGTGGTAACATACCACACTTCACTTTTTTGGTGCTACGTCATGTCAAATCAGATTTAACACCGACATAACTCACACCATCAAAATCACTCTCACTCATATCATGCTATAACATTTCTTTCCTGACCTACCATTTTATTTTAATTTTTATTGTTTTAAATCAACTAATTTTTCATTCATTAAAAATTACAAATTACATTACAAAAAAAAAAAAAAAAAAAAAAAAAAAAAAAAAAAAAAAAAAACGACTACATTTAACGTCTATATTTTTCTCGAATTTATTCTTTTCAAATTTTGAAAATTAAGGCATCCTCTTCCGTTAACCTCGCGGTGCTAGTGGCGAGAAACTTAATCTTTTCAACTTTGAGCCTTAGTTCATTTTGTACACCCTCACCAAAATCATGCGAGTTACTGCCGCGGTCCCAAACGTTGTCTCTGGTTTAAATTTTTTCGCTTTTCGTGGCTTACCGGGGGGACGTGGTCTCGGATCATTCCGAATAGCTCAATGAATTCAGTGTCATCATTCGGATTAACAGGTTCCCGCATCCCAATTGGTGTGTTGTCTCAAGATATTCAATCGTCCTTCTTGACTGAATGGTTTTCCACCCATCTCGTTGCGACACGTCACCTTACAATGTTGCAAAAGATCTACCTCGTTTATGCCACTTCTACTCAAACACGTTTTAGACGTTTTTAGATAGCGTTGAGCTTTTGGCAATTAACATTCAACGTTACCCACTTTCCCGTTAACACATCCTTGTAACGTTGTGTTGGAGCACTTTTGTTGAACTCCAGTAGATACCAGTGTCAAAATGATAGCTCATCCTGGTCATTTCCGATAGTGTTATCCTCGGAAATAGTAACAAAATATTCGGTTTGCGACCAACGAGTGGCCCTTAAGGATGCCTCAGTTGCCATTCCGGTGGTGGTGGTGTTTTTGGTTGTTTTTTATTGAGTTTGGCAGGTCTTTTGCCTTTTCGGCGCTACCTCTCGGCTTCTTAGGTTTCTTGTGGTGGTGGTGGTAGTGGTGGTTGTTGTTGAAGTTGTTGAAATTGTTGTTGTTTGAAGAAAATTACGTTGGTAAATTTCATATTGTTCAGTTGTATATTGTGGCATAGAATATTGGCTACCAAATGGAGTAGATTGGAGTTGTGACGAAAATATTGAATTAGCGGATTAAGGTGTAGGGAGATTTGACAAAGATGATGAGTTTGTATGTTGCGACATTCCGAGAATGTTATTGATTAAAACATCATTTTGGTGACTCATTTTTTGATCGGTAAAGAAATGAAAGTGGAAGTTTAGATTGTATGAAAAAATGATTGTGTTTAAAAGTATTATATAATGTTTAATTTAGGTAGCCCCATCTTTCATGGCTCATCTTTCATGATAGAAACATTACATTCCTTAAACCCATACCCGACACAACATGCAGGCTTATATCTCTCTTTATATTCCCCTGTTCACTCCCCCTGTTATTAGTTTCATATTTTCCCAACTAAATCCCCATAATCTTGCCACTGCAAGCATAGAAGCAGATTTCTTTACTCTCAAGGTCTTTAATATATCTTCAACATTTCTAAAATGATCTTGAACAAATCATCATCATAGTTCATATTATTTTGAAACAACATTTTATTTCTTTCTAATCATACGAAATAAACAGATGTTGCAAGGATTAGTCTATAAATAATATAATACTTTTAAAAAACGAGTAAACGTACGTTATGGCGTACGCCACCCGCTTGGCGTGCAGTGGTGTGCATTACAACGCAATCAATTATTATTGAAAAGTAAATAACCAAGTAATTTGTGTGTGTTTTAAATAAGAATAATTTCATATATACTCAATCTAAACATCAAAATGTCGTATATACACAAAATACATATTTTGAATGCATGATGTACAATTTAAAGCACTTTTTGAGTAAATGTGTCATTATGGTGTTTTAGTTAAGTATATATGAAATTGACCCATTTAAGTATGCGACATCAACTTTATTAGAAAATGTATTTTGCAAAAATACTCTTATTAAAAAGAATTAAATAATATAAATTGGTAAAAAAAATCGTTAAGAATACGTTGAATTGTATATACCCTCTAAAACAGGCTGTCTTATATTCTTTATTTGAACCTCCAAGCTGTCTTATCTACCCTTCTAAAATTGTGGACCCTGTATTCTCTATTTGAACCCCAAACTGGGTTATTTGGACCCCAATTAAGCTGTGACCTGGTCTATATATACCCAAGCAAAACATCCTCTTCAATTCAAAATCTCTCTTGAGCTTAGTCAAAAAATAAAAAAACTCTTTTGAACTATCAACAAAATGCAGTCCAGTATTGAAAACATAATCAGAAGATTTGATTTTCAAAGAAAATCAGGTTCAATTTTGTTTTGGAACAACACAACTCCTGGAAACAGTTGGTCTCTTAAACTGACAGGTCAGTCTTCGCGATCTAATAAAGATCATGAAGGGCTCAAGAACTACAGGAATGCTTGCCACCGTTATGGTGAGGTTGGACCAACGACGTGGGCTCAACTTAACTGTTTTGCAGGCGAAGCTGCTCAAACAATGGCTCCACAACAAAGGACAAAACATGACGATGATCAACTTTTGGGTCAGTTAGTTGTGCCGGTATTTTCTAACAGGATGCTTGTGGGAGTTATTGAGCTTGTCACACTTGTCCCAAAAGAAGATTACAATTCTGATCTTGCTCAAATCAACCAGTTATTGAGGGTTAGTTTTTTATAATTTGTCAATAATTCAATTTTCATTTACTTTACACAAGAAAAGTTAACAAAACTGCAGACAAAACTTTTGGACCAGAATTCTTTCAGTTTACGGGTTGAAGTTTGAATATAAATGGCTATTTGAAGGGTAGGATGATTTGGGTGGGGTATTTGATACGAAAATAAAGAGGAGAGAGAGTGTCAAGGGTCTGAAAAAGATTAAAAATAAGCTTATTTTGTCCAGTAAAGGTTCGCGTAAAGATTTTAGGGGTTCAAAAGGCTAAAAAGTAGGTCCGCATTTTTTAAGACACGGTCTTCTTAACACATGGCTGAGGGGCCGTTTACTTTCAACTTAATGTCCTGTTTGGTAACAAAACTGGCTGGAAACAGGAAACTTTGGTGTTTCTTTTTAACTTATTGCAAAAGAGAATCCTTAATGTGGAAGGGGGCAAAATTTGATACTGTTTCTATTCAGAACGTCTTAATACGATTTTTTTCCCGAACTAGTGTAGGTGGAAAAAATAAATTCGAAAAATTTAGAAAACTTCGAAAAAATTTATAAAATTTCAAAAAAAATTTAAAAATTCGAAAAATTTATAAAAATTCGAAAAACTTATGAAAATTCGAAAAAATTTATAAAAATTTTAAAAAAATTCAAAAAATTTTAAAAATACAAAAAATTTATAAAAATTGAAAAAATTTATAAAAATTCAAAAAATTTATTAAAATTCAAAAAAATTTATAAAAATTCGAAAAATTGATAAAAAATCAAAAAATTCGAAAATTTTATAAAAAATTTATAAAAATTCAAAAAATTTATAAAAATTTATAAAATTTCGAAAAATTGATAAAAAATCAAAAAATTCGAAAATTTTATAAAAAATTTATAAAAATTCAAAAATTTTATAAAAATTCAAAAAATTCAAAAATTTTATAAAAATTTATAAAAATTCAAAAAAACTTATAAAAAATTTGAATTTATTAAATTTTTTTTCGAATTTTTATAATTTTTTTTGAATTTTTAAAAAATTATAAATTTTTACAAATTTTTTGAATTTTTAAAAAATTATAAATTTTTATAAATTTTTTGAATTTTTTAAAAATTTTTATAATTTTTTATAAAATTTTCGAATTTTTTGAATTTTTATAATTTTTTTGAATTTTTAAAAAATTATAAATTTTTACAAATTTTTTGAATTTTAAAAAAATTATAAATTTTTATAAATTTTTTGAATTTTTTAAAAATTTTAATAAGTTTTTTCGAATTTTTATAATTTTTTATAAAATTTTCGAATTTTTTGAATTTTTATAAATTTTTTGAATTTTTATAAATTTTCGAATTTTTTTAAAATTTTTATAAATTTTTTCGAATTTTCATAAATTTTTCGAATTTTTATAAATTTTTTCCAGCTACACTAGTTCGGGAAAAAACTCGTATTAAGATGGTCAATTAAGCATAAAAAAGAAACAACATATATCCACACAGGACCTAACTAGAAACAGTACACATATATCCACACAGGACCTAACTAGAAACAGGAAAAAAAAGAAACAGCCCCTGAGTCACAACAATTAAGGATTTTTTTATTTTTTTAAAATAGTTTGGTTTATTTACATATTTTCTCATAAATTTTGCTTTAATAGCATTAAAAACTTGTATTTTACAAAAACATGTAATTATTGAAGTTTTATTGGGGATATATGTAATTATATTCTAATACGATATTAACTATTGTGATATATCACTACTAGTTCACTACTTATGTTTACATTTTATTTTATTTTTTTCTTTTAAATGCAGCGCTTACATGCTAATATGTTTATCATAAGCTTTTTAAAATATATGTTTTTCAAAATTTTTTGGTTGTATATCTAAAGCAAAGATATGGTGACTTATCTAAATTAATAACTCTTAATTATATACTAAAATAAGTTAATGTGCCACTCAAGATAATTGATACTAATTATACTCTTTTATTGTGATCCTTTGTAGGCTGAAAACTTGCGTACTTGATCCAAGTTTGATGGGAATGATGGCAATCAGAGTGTTTATCAGAGATAGCACTATTTAATTTCATTTTCTTGTTTCGTACCTCTGATTGAGATTTTGTGTCCTATTTCAGTGTTGAGGTTTATGTGCTGTATTTCATTATTTTGTGTGTGATGCTGGGAGTGTAATCTGGTTTTGTTATTTGTTTGTAATGTTGCAACTGTTTTCTTGTTTTGTATAAAATTTTATATTTTAATATTGTACTGGAATACTAGTAATATACTTGGTAATGGCTTGGTTGGATGTCTTATAAGTTGGTCATCATATGGTTATAAGTTCTCAAACAAAAGCCCGAAAGTCAATAAGTCATTATTAGGTGTAAAAGAGATGTAATAAGCTAATAAGATGTTCAAATTAAGCTTTTACTAAACACCCCATTGTCATGGTCCAAGCACTAGAAAGTAATCGTTTGCATATAAATCAGCACGCAATGACCAAATAAGCAATTTAAATGAGCCAAACTCCAAACACCCAAAACATTAAGATGAGCTGATCGAAACTTGATAGTGATACAATTGTCAAGGCGGATTGGGTAGCAAAATAACTTTGCAGTAAATTTAATTATGCAGATGAAATATTATTAGGTTAGCTATATGAAAAACTTATTTAATAATACATTTTCATATAATATAAACATGGTTTTGAACCAGTCAAAAAAGGAAAATTAGTGACCTTCAGCAGGAGCTTCAAACCTATCATGAACCGGTCTATAAAACATTAAAAAGTTACTGTCTTATTTGAAAACAATGGTAGGTCCCACTTGTCTAATTTCATTTGTTCAATTTGAATATTCTCTTATTACATAAGAGATTATATACTCATACACTTCGAATTGGATCTATATATATAGCAACATCAATATAAATTATATGCAACTAGGGGTGGAAATGAGCCGAGCTGAGACCAAACCTGCTAGAGCTCAAGCTCGGCTCATTTAAGTTTTATAAAGCCCGAGCTTAGCTCGGTTCAGGCCTTAATTTTTAAGCTTGAGTTCGGCTTGTGGTATGTTATACAGGCTCGGGCTCGGTTCGGCTCAAGCTCGACTCGTTTAAACGATTTGGCAATGAAAAAGTAAAGCTTGACTGGTGCTCGATTCGTAATATATATATTTTTTGAGCTTGTTAATTAACTTGTTTTTTAGCTCGTTAATAAGCTCGCATATAATACAAATACGTAATGTTTTATATATGTGTAATACTTAAAATATCGTAGTGTTGTTTAGGCTCGTAAGCTCAATCGGACTTTGTATGTAAAGCTCAGGCTGGAGCTTGATTAATAAATGAGCTGCAACTTAGACTAAAGCTCGGGCTCGAGCTCATTTAGGCTCCGCTCGTTCGAGCTTTTTACCGATCCGATCCCAAGCTTTTCACGTTCGGCTCGGCTTATTTCACCCCTTTATGCAACTCACATTCTATTAACACAACTACACAAGTACTCCACCGTCTCATAAAAAGTGTCCACTTTACTATTTATGTTTGTCCTAAAAAAAGTGTCAAATTTATTTATGGATAATATTTATTACTAGTTTTCATATTTTGCAATTATAATCAAAATATGCATATTGCTCATTTCTAATTTCAATTAAAAAAAGTGATTGGTAAAAATAACTTTTTATCAATCAAAATTTGCATTAATTACGCATATTATTATTTATTTATTTATTTTTTATTTTTTGTTTGTGGACACTTTTTTGGGGACAAAGCCAAATAAGATATCTATATTTTATAGTATTTGCTAAACTACTTGTAACTTTAGTCGATTCAATAACGTTAAGTTTTATAATGTTTTTGATACCGTATCTCTTTCAGGAAATGTTTAATAGTGTGATTCGTAATTACCATCGATCAGAAAATATTGATATTTAAGCACGAAAGACCATGGTATTTGTTGTGAGAACAATCAATAAAATGAAGAGATACACGCTAGTGACACTTGATCTACTAAAAAAAAAGGTTATGTAAGACTTGTGAAACACATAAGTTATACTTGTTATAATTAAAAATGAACGTTGTTTTAATTAAAATATTTGTTTTATCAATCGGTCAACATTACAGGAATTTATCACGTTAGATCAAGTCTGTAAAATTATACTTTTAATATTTGTATATCGAAAGAAAGAGGCCGGCCAATGCCGGGTCAGGCCGGCTGGACTTTGCCTATCTTTATATAATGATTGTTGGAAGAATGATCCACTTGGTTTACAATTTGTAATCAACAATTTGCAGCCATTTTGTCGGATAAAAAATGCATACTTTCACATGCATTTGTGTAACTTATTTAAAAAATGGCCATGCACCACTGCTATAAATAGGGGCTTGTATTCTTCATCAAATGCATCCCATCTCAAAGCAAAGTAACGCATAGTATCTTTATATCTCTTAGTGTGTGAGTTTATTAGAGAGTTTGTGTGGTATCTCCTAATACAAGAGATATAACGATTAGTGTTTATCCTTGTAACTAGAGAGAAGGTGTAACTCCTAGTTTTCATCATAGTGAAACGTATCTTTCCTTACCCGTGGTTTTACCCTATTAGGGTTTTCCACGTTATATCCGTGTGCCATCTTTTATTAGTATTTCTATTTTAGTTGTGGGTTTGCTTCAATCCGGTGTCACTTTTCTCAACAAATCAGGATTCATTTAAGGACCTTATCTGAATGTCTACCAACAAATCAACACGAATATATCTGCCAACGAATATGAAAAACAGATGCTATTGGGTAGCAGCAAGTAGTCCTAGATCCAAAGCAGCACCAGATCATGCAGATCCAACTGATGGTAAACTCTTGTAACACGTGTGTTTTGATTTTTAAATTGAGTTATGAATATCAACTATAGATATTACTATACGAATTGCAATGACTGACTCATCAATTCTTGAAAACCATTTTATTCTCGGGTTTGTTAAAGCTATGGTTGTTATTAAGCTTACTTCACTTGTATGTTATAACAAAAAACAACCATTAGTGGACACTAAAGGATGTTTTAATGAGATCACCTTTTATTTTTCTTTGGTTCAAGTGTTGAGCAAATTGTATCGTTTACTTTGTCCAAATTCTTGTAATCTAATGGATAGTAAGACTTATATATAACACTTTGCTTTGTTTAGCAGTTGTAGATGGAAATTCAAAAATGGATCTATATGATGGTTTTTGGATGATAATCAATGATTCTTGGATTAGTCAGATTCAAGTTCGGGTTCTCTTGAAATGCGTTAAACCAATGTCCTACAAATGCTCGGTCTTCTACTCGTTGGAAGACCATATAACAATAACAACTGTGGAAGAAGGAGAAGATATCTAACATCACTTAGGGTTTATGGTAATCGAGAGGTTGATCATGATAAACCACCTTATGCTAGTAAGTCTTTGTTTTTGCGATTTGTTGATACAATCTGCCATCAATTTTTTTGAAAGAACCTTATTTGCTGCTTATAAACTATAAAGAAACTGAAATATTAAAAATTGAATGAGTAAATTAGCCACCCATATTTGGAAGATACAGTTTTTGCGTATTTCTCATCAAACATCGACAAGGGTGGTTTTGGATACTTTAGATGCTAATATAACACGGAACATTAGGCCATACACACATTTAAAATGGATATACTGCATTTGTTATGTTAAAAACCTTTATACTATGAAGACTTGTTTTGTGAACTGCTTTGTGAAGTCAACTGGAATACAATGTTTTGATTAAATAGCCATACACTACTGGATCATCTCGAGTTGTATTGCTTGGTCTTGTTGGGGGGAGTTCGGGAATGCTTATTTAAACAGTTTATTTCATTTTTAGAAGATGAAATAAGTGAGTTTGGATAATGAAACAATTAACTCATAGCCGTTCAATGAATAAAAATAAATAAAGAATCACACAATGACAAATGCAATACGTACAAGTTTGAATGTAATTGCTTCCAAAGTTGAAACCCTTTATGTTAATAATCAACTAGCTATAATCACATTGTTTGATCGTTCCATTATCTGGTGTTTATATATGAGGAAATCATTATTCCACTCATAGTATCTTGATTATAAGTCACATCAGACAACATATATTACAAGTTTGCATGTACATTTCTTTTCTGCTCTAATCATGACTATACTTTTCTATGGACATTTGGATGCCTCATAAACTTCAACTCAAATCTTAAGCTTGAGTGAATTCATTCAGAAAGGTTGACATCAAACAAGTTTTTTCTCTACATTGACTAACCTCACAATAATTTCGGTCTATTTCCGTTAACTTTTCAGTTTTTGCTTGAAATATATCTGTTTTTTCACTGTGATTCATGTATTCGTATTCATAGGTTCCCTAGGCTGTTGGCCGATCAAATTATCATAAACCTGCAGATAATAAAGGAAAGAATGATGATTGCAATTTTGACTTTAAGTTTCCCAGATCTACATGTTATTGTTCAGTTTTGGTCATTTGTCATTGACCAGACCAGAACCGCTGCTTACTAAAGACTTTGGAGTTTGGACCAACCACTTTGGTCTTGGTGTGGCTGGTGAAGCTCTTCACTTGTATCGGTCATGTGGATGGGGAACACAGAGAAGAAATATAGGTCCAACTGGTCGTGTTTGTCCCCAAAGGTCACCAAAATGGAGTTTGGGTGTTCATATATTCGTATATTACCAGCATAACAATCTGTACAAGATTTGGCTACTTGTTACAATATCCATTGATACATCAATTGGAAAAATACATGCATCCTCAACCAAACTTCACTAGTTACATATATCTCCAAACAAACTTTCAAAATTCTTCTACCCATTTTAGTACATTTTAGTCGCATATTTCCAAATATTTATTTATTTCGTCATAAGCAATTTATAACATGACCATTAAACCCTTCACATATACGTCCAATTTAAAAGTTTTATGTTGCTACAATCTCTAAATTTTCAGCCACATATCCATCTTCTACATGACATCAACATGAGTAAACTTGTTTTTAAATCATCAATCTACAATGCAAGTGTAAAATGTATTTTGTGAAGTTTGGTAGGAAACATATGAAATTCTGCCACGTTGATTATGCATTTGAGATTCGGAAAGTCTCGAGAGCACTCGACAATACTACTATGTATTCTTACTTTATTCATTAATACCATGACTTTGTTCAAACTCGATGATATACTATATGTATTCTTCTTTAAATTGCAACTTGTATCCCCACCTTCTCATACAACCTTATTACTCCAACATATAATGAAGAGGTCCCACCGGAACATGGAAATCAACATGGATTGAATGATGTTGATGTTGCATGTTCATAGTTTATGGTGGTTATTTATAAGAAAAAATTAAAGTTTTATTTATTGGAAATGTATCTATAATAAAAAAATGTTGATGAGACCTTTTTTGGGTTTATTGCCAAATGATTTTCAGTTAACGTGTTACATTAATTGCACTTGGAGAGTGTTAGGCTAACATCAAATGGAGGGGATTTGCACACTTCAAGTTTTGATGGTGTACGGTCTTTCTCCAAGGGGACTTACATCAGACCCTGCATAGATATTCTTAGTTGAAATTACCAATCGATCACGGTGAACTTTTCTTAGAGAATAGATCACTACGATTGTTTTACTTGTCTTGATTTCATTCACCTTGGTCGGGCACATCAGCCGTCCGAATCCTGTTAGGGACAGTTATCATTACATTGGATAAATCTAAGTAACGACCCACGTCTTAAGGAATCGATTCGTGAAAGGAATCTCCTTGGCGGGATTTCCAACACTTACAGGCTCAGACTTCGAGAGAATTAACAGCATAGTGTGAAAACCCTCTCTAATCACTAGTACATAAAGTATTTATTAAAACGGTCAAAAGAGGTTTTTTTAAAACGGTATTCAACCGTTTTACAATAGAGTGTAGTAAAAGATTGAGTGATTATTTGAAGCGGTTCTAAACCGTTGTAAAAAATGGGTTTTTTTTAAAAACACAGATTTTATTTAATATTCTTGTTATTTGCTTTATTTGTGTACCAAAAGGTATTAGAGTATGAATTACAGAGTACTATTTACGCCAAAAACAATCCATAATTTTTTTTACTAATTGCATGAAGACTCAAAATTGCTCATTTTGATTATCTAGGTGTTTCTTAAAACAACCAAGTACTAAAATCCCATAAATTGCAATACATCTTATATAGAAATTCAACAACTATTACATAGATTGATAAGGTATGCCAAGTTTCATATGAGTATCTCAATATACTTATAAGCAAACCAAACCCACTTTTTAGATCTACAAAGTGAAAAAATAAAAAAATAAAAAAAGGTCTTCAATAGTTGAAGGCTCATCAGATTCATGTCCAGATTAGTAAGACCTGCAACAATATAAAAGCCAAATATTAGACCTTAAAATCGAATTATTAGATCTAAAACAAACAAATTTTAAAACTAAAAATATAAAAGAAAATTAGATCTACGTACACGAACATTACCAGATCTGGTGGTTGTGTGTGGGTCACAATTTGGACGAGTTTAGTTGATGATGTCATTGTGCCGGTGTGCTTTCGGTTTCAAGAAAGTGGCGGTGGTGGTTCATCTAGTGGAGGCTACATGTTATTTGTATTTGTGTGTGAGAACTTGAAGATAAGAAAGAAATACTAGTATAACATATGTGAGAACTTATACTAGTGTGTGGTTTTGATTATTTTTTGAAACGGTTCCCCAACAACCGTTGTAAAAAAGGTGAAAAATGAAAAATGAGAGGGAATAACATCCCGCTTTTAATTGTGAAATTTTTTGAAAAGGGCATTTTTATATAGCGGTTATTAGAAAGCCGTGTTATAAAATGTTGTGTGATAGGTAACCGTTTTAAATAAAAAAATTTTAGAACGGTTTTACAAGAAAGTGTTCTATAAAATAGTTTTTTTGGTTTTTTAGAGCGGTATAGTGTGAAACCGTTATAAAAAGAGCGTTGTAAAATATACTTTGTGTAGTAGTGAATCCTTACAAAGGTTGTTCCTGAATTGGATACCCTCAAGAAGGCTTACACAGATATACCGAAGTATACCCAAAATTCAGGGGAGCCACTGAAGTATACCGGAGTATCACTCCACGACTGTAGATCGTTTAAAACAAGTAACCATCACGATAGATACGGCAAGATCCGTATATCTTATAAAGACTCTTATACACCTTGTGTCCTTTTTGGCGAACACAAGTGTATTTTATTGGAAGTGTATCCTAAGAGATCTTTTAATGAATCTCATGGCTCTAGACTCGATTATGTGCATTTTGGTTTTAGTCGTCGGAGGCATGGAACAGAGTGCCACATTTTCAATATGAACACATCTCGGAGTGATAGGTCGATAGATTATACAAGGTTCTCCGTGAGAAATGAAACCAATATCTTTTAAGAGATACCTGAGTGGCTAGGAGGGGTTGTGCAGCGCGTCACTGGGTCCATGACGTCTTGTCTTCAATACCGGTATCATCTTTGTGATAACCGATAGCAGATGTATTGACCCGGTTTCTGCCCTAAGTTTTCATGGAGGGCTATTTCTTTTCACCCTTTCATAAACTTTTCTTTTTAATTCTTTAACCCCTTATTTCTCCTTTCATCACTTTACTCCTTTTTTTTTCCAATCATACCTAAGGACTTCTAATTCTAATCTATTGGAATTGTCCGTGGGTATATCCCTCCGGATCTGGCGGATCATCGGACATAAACCTAACCATAATCACCTTATTACTCCATCATTATCCTAGGTTCATTGATCTCATGCCATAAAACCTTTTGTGAAAACCTCTCAAAGTGTTTATGATTATAAAACACATTTTGTTAATACTTCGAGTGTTTTGCCCTTTTATGAAATACTCTCCCTTCACATGTGCTCATAAGATTTAAGAAAGATTTACACATGTTGGGTAGAGTTTGCACTTTTGAATTGATCGATTTTCAGTGAACATGACCGATTCGAGACACGCTTACATCACTAGTTAGACTAGCTTGAAATTATTACCCGTCCTGGTCAAGTTCAAAGAAAGTCTCTCGAGACGGTACATTCTACTTAGACAAGTCCTATTCGAGACACGCTTACATCACTGGTTAGACCAGCTTGAAGTTATTACCCGTCCAGGACAAGTCTTTCGACTACTGACAATTAAGCTTCGTAAATTCGTTGGTTATATCTGAGTCGAGCTCTTTTGAGATTCAACCACGATCTTTAAACATTTTGATCACATTTTAATCACGTCTTCTCCCCCTCAAAAATAGCATATTCTTGATATTTTTGATATCGTCTGATTAATAGAAAAGCTTTTGGAGAGATAGACGGATTTGATTTGCATGAAATTGAAACATTTTGATTTTGATTTTTTATACTCCCCCTTAATGAAAGCGTATTTCGAACAGAAATTTTAAAATCAATTAAGGGTTTGGAGGGAGTTATCTTGTTAAAATGCGAGTTATGTACTGAAATGTACACAAGTCTTTTTTGGAAAACGAGTTTTTGTTTGAAATCTTTTCGTTTGTTTAGACTCGAACTTTTTGAAAATGATTTCGACTTTGAAACTACGAGTTCTGATATGAAATAATCAGAAGTCATCATTTATGTCCGGGTTTCGTACTGAAGTATGTAAGACCTCGATCTTCACTTTGGATGAACACCGAGTGCTTCCACTATATCACACAAACACAAGCTTCTTTGATGACTCTCACTAACACATTTATAGAACAATAAGAGTGGTATGGATCATATGTAAATTTTCAAGTCAAATGTTTATTAATCTTCAAAGAGAAAAGAAATAATACAAGAGACTTGGGTGGGACTCTCTCACACACACACACTCTTTTTCTTATCTAAAATGAGGCATACCAAACTGTGAAGAGTGTGTGTGGATTAAACGAAACACAGCCAACCAAATGGACCTTTGGTGGGCTTTAACTTTGGACTTGGAGTGGGCTTATGTTTGCACTACACAAATAACTAGTTTACAAATATAACTAATGCCATAAGCCCACTAAACAAAATACATATTATACATGACAATTTAATTCGAGACAACAAATGACCATCACTTCCTAAATAGCATAAAATTAATGCTAACAATCTCCCCCTAAGGGATGGTCATATCAATGATGCTCCCGTGATTGTTCTTTTGCATTTGATGTCTTGAACTTCGTGTGTCGATGTATAACATTCTTCGATCAATGTTCCTTCATGCACTGTGATCTTTAACAAGTTGTCTTGTGGTCTTCCTTGCCTTGATCTACATCTTCTGAACAGCAGCTTTGTCGTTGTAGATGATGATGGTAAATGGACTTTCGTCGGTACCTGCATAAAACAGTTAGCAATAAATCGTCCTTCGGCCATCATGTCGTGAGGCAAGATCCTTGGATCTCATTAAGACTCATACAACTTGTATCCTTTTGATGAACACAAGAGTATTGCATAGGAAGTGTTCCTAAGAGATCTTTGATGAATCTCATGTCTCTAGACTCAATAATGTGCGTTTTGGATTTAGTCGTCGGAGGCATGGAGCAGAGTGCCACCTTTTCAATATCAACACTTCTCGGAGTGAGAGGTCGATAGATTATGCAGTGTTCTCCGTGAGAAATGAAACAAATATCTTTTAAGAGATATCTGAGTGGATAGGAGGGGTGGTGCAAATGCGTCACTGGGTCCATGACGTCTTGTCTTCAATACCAGTATCACCTTAGTGAGTACCGATAGCAGATGTATTGACCCGGTTTCTGACCTAAGTTTTCATGGAGGGCTATTTCTTTTCACCCTTACAAAAACTTTTCTTTTTCATTCTTCAACCCCTTCTTTCTCCTTTCTCATTATACTCCTTTTTTCAATCTTACCTAAGGACTTCTAATGCTAAGCTATTGGAGTTGTCCTTGGGTAGATCCCTCCGGTTCTGGCGGATCATTGGACATAACCTAACCATAATCACCTTATTACTCCATGATTATCCTAGATTATTTGTCACATGCCATTAAACCTTGTGAAAATCTCTCAACATGTTTATGAGAAAACACATTTTGTTAACACATCGAGAGTTTTGCATTTTGAAACACTCCCCCTTCACATGTGCTCATGCATTTTTGAAATAAATTGCACATGTTGGGTAGAGTTCGCACATTTGAAATGATCGACTTTCAATGAACATGACCTTCGCGAGACACGCTTACATCACTAGTTAGACTAGCTTGAAATTATTACCCGTCCCAGTCATATTCAATGATCATCTCTCGAATTGGTACATTCTACTCAGACAAGTCCTTTGCGAGACACGCTTACATCACTGGAAAACCAGCTTGAAATTATTACCCGTCCAGGACATGTCTTTTCGAGAACGGACATTTAGTTTCGTCAATTCGAGGGTTCATGCTGAGTCTTTTTGAATAACACGTTTTGAGATTCAAACGATAAAACTTCTTTTAGATCACATTCTAAGCACGTCCTCTCCCCCATATTTATAATAAACACCTAATCTCCCCCTCAAAAATAGCATGAAGTGGTATTTTTGAAAACAGTTGATTAAAATGAAACTTTTTGTGGAGAGACGGACTGATTTTAGCATGAAAAATGGAACATTTTTCTTTTATACTCCCCCTTAATCAAAGCAAATGGTTAAACTTTTGAGTTTAAAAGCATTTAGTGGTCTTCGAGGGAGTTGTTGTGAGCACAAAATTTATAAAGAGACTTTGAAAAATCTTTTGAAACAATTTTGATTAAGTGCTCACGGGTTTTAGCTTTTCGCCATTAACATTGCGAGTTCTGATCGGAAATAATCAGAAGTCATTCAATGTAGCGTTTATTTGAAACCTTTTCCGGCATACCCGAGCTACATTTAAAAGATTTCACGTTTAAGAACGGGTTCCGTACTGAAATGCACGAAAGCCTTAATGAAGAAAATTTGAGAAACGACATGTTTTAGAAAAACATAAAAAATAACTCTCGCTCAAGCATCTGTAAATACCCGTATCATTGTTGAATGACATTTCTAAGTACGTACAGAATATTGATTAGACGAGAGACATGTCGTGAGAAGAATATTTTTGGTTTTTGATGTTTTATATTTTTTTATGGCTTTTTCAAATTTTCTATTTTTATATTTTGATTTTTTAAAAGGTATGTATATATTTACCAAAAATATATACATAAATATTTACAAAAAATGTTTACCAAAATATTTACAGAAATATTTACATGCGAAGCTTTATGAAGTAAATCAATGATATTCGAGAAGACTTTCTAACTCTACGGGAGTTAGGCTTCGCATTCCAATTCGACGAACTAAGTTTTCAAACCGCTCTTTCGGGAGGGCCTTAGTAAATAGATCGGCGAGCTGGTATTCTGTCTTCACGAAAAACAATTCAACAGTACCCTCTTCAACGTGCTCTTTTATGAAGTGATAGCGGACTCTAATATGCTTGGTCTTCGAGTGTTGCACTGGGTTGCACGAGATGGCTATGGCACTTTTTGAATCGCAATACAAAGGAATGCGGTTGAAAGAGAAACCATAATCTGTGAGCTGTGTCCGCATCCAAAGAACTTGGGCACAACACGCAGATAGAGACACATACTCGGCTTCTGCCGTTGATAAAGCAGTGCAATCTTGTTTTCTTGACGACCAGCCTACTAGCTTTTCTCCCAGAAATTGCGCTCCGCCTGATGTACTTTTCGCTGTTACTTGGCATCCAGCATGATCGGCATCTGAAAAGGCTATCAGTGTAAACTCCGAATCCTTTGGATACCAAAGTCCCATGTTAATGGTTCTTCGTAGGTATCTAAAGATCCGTTTAACCTCTTGGAGGTGAAGTTCGGTAGGCCTTGCCTGAAACCGTGCTAATAAACACACAGCAAAATGAATATCTGGTCGGCTTGCAGTTAAGTACATGAGAGAACCAATCATGCTCCGATATTTCTTCGGATCCATGGGTTTCCCATTTAGGTCTGCGCCAATTTTTGGTGAAGTGACCATTGGGGTTCCAACAGAGTCACAATTATCCATACCATGTTTTTTTCAAAATCTCAATTGTATATTTAGCCTGATTAAGAAAAATACCACGTGGGGATTGATGAATTTGTAAACCCAAAAAGAATTTTAATTCACCCATCATGGACATTTCGAATTTACTTTTCATGAGATTTTCAAAATGTTTAGAATGTGTCGGATTAGTGGACCCAAATATGATGTCGTCCACATAAATCTGAACAATCAAAATGTCATTTTTGTATTTTCTTGTAAACAAGGTTGGATCAATTGTTCCTTTGGTAAAATTATTTGACAACAAGAAAGATGATAACTCGTCATACCACGCCCGTGGGGCCTGTTTCAAACCATAGATTGCCTTCTTTAGCTTGTAGACGTATTCCGGATGATCTTTGTCAACGAAACCGTCTGGTTGACTCACATACACTTCTTCTTTCAGAGTTCCATTCAAGAACGCCGTCTTGATGTCCATCTGATAAACCGTGATGTTCTTGTGAGCGGCATAAGCTAAGAAAATCCTGACTGCTTCAAGCCTTGCAACCGGTGCGAATGACTCTTCAAAATCTATTCCTTCTTCTTGTCTGAATCCCTTTGCCACCAGACGAGCCTTGTTGCGAATCACAGTCATTTCTTCATCCTTTTTATTTTTCCATAACCACTTAAGATCAATGACTAGTTTGTCAATTGGTCTTGGAACTAAATCCCAGGTGTCATGGATTTGAAATTGAAGAAGTTCTTCCTGCATCGCTTCAATCCAGGCATTATCTGCCATTGCTTCCCGAATGTTCTTAGGTTCTATGAGACTGACTGAGCAGACATAGATGCACATGTCGCAATCGGTATGAAGTTGTTTTCTCGTCTGAATTGGTCTTGAGGGTTCACCAATAACCTGTTCAATCGGATGGTCTTTTGTCCACTGTAGAGTTGAAGGGTACCTTGGACTGAATAACTGTGTGTTAGTCGGTTCATGTAATCTGGAAGATGATTCACCAGATTCCGTTCCAAACGGGTTTTCAAAGACTTCTTCGTCTAACACAACATTATTTGGTTCTTGCTCATCAATTCTTGGTAGAACAATTTCAATGAATGGAGTTTTAGGAGTAGATGTAGATGATGTTGATGTCGAGGGAGTTGGTGCGCCAGCTTCGAATGTTGTGGATGCATCTGGATTTGGTGGTGTTGGTGGTGGTTGTTGATGTTGAGTGGTTGCAGCGGAATGTTGGTTAGATGCATTTTTCGAAGCGCCACCATAGTATTCATCGTACATGAACTCGAAGAAATTATCCAGTTCTTGAGTTGTTGGTTGTTCCTTATGAATCGATTGAGCTCCTTGAGGTGCGAGTCCCGAACTGATATGTCCGGAAGTCATTGGGTTAAGCGCGGGTTCTAGAGTGAGTCTCTCAGAAGCCATTTGTGAAATTTCATCAAACTTCACATTCATCGTCTCCATGATCTTTTTCGTTCTCCTGTTATACACCCTGAATGCCCTCGAGTTTTCAGAATAACCAATGAAGATTCCAATATCACCCTTAGCCTTCAACTTTCCCAGATCTTCCCTGTCATTTGTTGGATAGCATAAAGCGCCAAATACATGAAGATAAGAAATATCCGGTTTTCGGTTGTTGACAAGTTCGTATGGGGTTTTATTGAATCTTGGATGGATTAGGGATCGGTTTTGAGTAAAACAAGCAGTAGAAACAGCATCAGCCCATAAAAATAACGGAGCACTGGAATAAATTAGCATAGTGCGAGCAGCTTCTACAAGGGTTCGATTCCTTCTTTCAACTACCCCATTCTGCTGTGGAGTTCGAACAGCTGATGTCTGGTGAGTAATACCAGTTTCTTCAAAGAATGATCTTAACTCCTGATTGACAAATTCCGTGCCATTATCCGTTCTGACTATCCTAACTGGAGCTTGAAGTAGAACTTGAATCCGCTTCAGAAAGGCGATGATGGTGCTTGGTGCTTCATCTTTTGATCTCAAGAACTTTACCCATGTATATCTTGAATAGTCGTCAACAATTACAAGAATATACTTCTTCCCATTTATGCTTTGAACTCTCATCGGGCCACATAAGTCCATGTGCAACAAATGCAACCTATCAACCGAACTAGGTACGGGTTTAGGTTTGAATGTTGCTCTTTTGCTCTTTCCTTGCTCACATGATGGACATAGGTGTTCTTTGGTGTATTTAAATTTAGGAAGACCGGAGACAATGTTGTCTTTGGCAAGCTTGTTGATCGTGTCAAAGTTAAGATGGGACAAGCGTCTATGCCATAACCAGGATTTTGTTTCACCTGCCCTGGTCATGAGACAAATAGGAGATGAAGAGGCCATTTGGTTTATGTCAATTGCATAGAGATTGGTGCCACGGTTCCCAATTAAGAGATCATTCCCCACCAAATTCCTGACAAAACAAGTGTTTCTCCTAAAAGCAACCTCTAAATCTGCATCACAAAACTGCCCGACAGAGAATAGATTGTGTCCCAACCCTTCGACATAGTAAACCCGAGTGATTAAGTAGTTTCCAAACCGAAGATCTCCATAACCCAGAATAGCTGCAACATGATCATTACCAAAACGTACAGTCCCCATGAACTGCCACACAAAATTGATCAGCAGCTTCAGATTCCCGGTCATGTGCTTGGAGCAACCCGAGTCGACGATCCAAAGACAGATTTCAATGACCTGAGAAGAACAGAAGAATTTGTATATGGAAACCGTGTAACATTTGGTTCCAAGGGGTTAGATGTAACAGGTGAGTCACACTTAGATATGGTTTCCTTAGATGCATTGGGAACTATTTCTAATGTGCCATTCTTAAGTGTAAACATTCTACCCGTTGGTTTCCATGCACAAAACTTAGAGTGATCCTTAGGCAATAGGCTGCTAGTGGTTTTTCTAGCTTTTGCAATAAGTCTTCGAATAAATCTAGACTTAGCCTTAGTCACTAAAGGAACCTTTTTCTGTTCAGGCAAATCATTCTTTTTCACAGCATTAGAAACATTATCATCACAAGCATTTACAGACAAATTTTTCTTTTGCATTAAACAATCAGAATCATTACATGCATTAGAAACAGGAGTCTTATCATTACAACTAGATGATACATGTTTCTTCTTGGAAAGCGATAAATTCCTAGGGTGTTCTTCTACTTTCTTGCTTGCACTCTCAGAAACAGGCGAGACACTAGGTTTCTTGTTATGGCTCCTAGACTGTCTTTTGCTCCTAGAGTTGCTTTCTATTCCTGTAGAAGGTAAGGCACACTCATTAGAATTTTTGTTGTTGTCCTGAGATGTTGTAGTAGCATTCCTAGACTCATTTGGAGTATCTTTCTTACTTTTGTCTATCTCCCTATATGTTTTAGATGTAGAGGCAGACGCAGTAGTGGGACTAATCCTATAAAGGCCAGGTGCTATAACATTAGTGTTCTTGACAACAGCTTTCTCTTTTTGTTTCTCACTAGGCAAGGGGGTTAATGGTGCAATACCCGTAGTTTCCTCACCCTTCCCTTTTTGACATTCAAGCTGAGACTTCAAAATATCAATTTGTTCTTTCAACTGTTTGTAAGAACGCTCATACGACAATTTGTCATACTTGCATTCTTCCTTTTTTGTATCAAGTTGTTTAAAATATGTGCAATTTTGTTTTTCAAGTTTCAAAAGCGCCTTTTCATATTTTTCAACAATTTGAGAAGTCTCAGCTCGAAGTGTTTCATCATCCTCAACAGAATATGTTTGGAAAATAATAGACATGATATCGGTCGAGAGAGCTTCGAAAGAGAGAGAGTCATTTTGATGTTCCAAAACCTTTATCCGTTCCAAGTATTCATTTGCTTCCTTCACTAAGGATTTTTGATCCTTAACGAATTCTGCAGACTCTTTTAAAAGATTATTTTCCACATTTTGAACAACCGCATAGATTGCAGCAACATGTGGATTAATTTCCTTTGCAAAAATCTTTTTCAGTTCATCCTGAACACCCGGAAACCATTCAAACTTGTTATTGTTAATTTTGGAAGCCACAATACGTTGAAGTTTCTCAATTCTCTGTTTAAGATCGACCAAATATAGTCTAGCTGCACTTGAATCATAAGTGTTTTTAGATGCCATTTGTTCGATGTTAGGCAGATGTTTTGAAACTGCTTTTTGTTTTGTGAAGACCACTGGTCTTTGAAAAAACAATTGTGACTCTTTTTTAATAAGATGAACACCAGAATCTTTATTAAGCTTGTTATAATCAATTGGTTTAATTTCTGGGTTCATTTGTCTCATTTTGACTCGTCTCTTTTCAGTACGCTCAATAGTTTCATCTGAATCATAAATTTCAATCGGATCATGTTTATCATTTAGCACACTACCATCATATAACACATTCTGTCCTTTCTGAGCTTTCTTGAGATTACAAGGGTTTTCATAACCGATAGCCACTTTCTTTATTGTATGTAAAATCGGGTTTGGATCATTTATTAACAAGTTAACTGTTTGTGCAGAATGACCCGTTTTTACAAGCAACTCATCCAACTTTGCAATGGTTTCCTTTTTGTCATTGATCGCTTTAAGAAGATCCTTTTCACGTTTTAAAAACCTTTCATTCAACTCCTTCTTTTCTTTTTCAAGATTGGAATAAGTTGATTTTTGTTTTGAAAGTTGGTTGGTTAGTTCAGAAATTTCCTTGTTTAGAGATTTGATTTGATTGTTCAAATTAACATCTAGAGTGTTAAATTTGATTTGTAAACGTTTTTCTCTTAACTCAGAATCTTTTAAACTAACCTCAAGTTCCGACTGTTTTTTGTTATGAAAATCATAAGCTCTTGCATTCACCTTATATCTCTCAAGCTCAGTGGTCAATTTTTCATTCGCGGCCTTAACATCGCGATTGACCTTTTTGACCTTTTCTATTTCTACACTACAATTTTGCAATAATGATTCAAACATAGCACGTGTTTCCTCATCATTATCAGTATGCTGTGACTCGAATTCTTCATTAGGATCCATATCTGGAGTTTCCAAATTAGTATTACTACAACTTGGTTCGTCCATGTATGTATCATAAATGAGATTAGGAGTCTCAGGATGCTGTTCATTTTGAGGTGACATATCAAACATTTCATTATTGTGACATGTAGCATATGGTTGTACCTCAGAAACCGCATTAGTATAAAAAACAGGAGGTGCTTCTGAGTCCGTGTCGTACTTTGCCTCCTGGAGATTTGCCATAAAAATGCAGTTTGCATCGATGTCCTCTTGATCTTCTGAAGCATCCATAATGGCCATGAAGTCATTCTCTTCTGCACTCAACTGAAGCCCAGCCGTTTCCTTGTTTGCCAACATTAATGCTTTCTGCAAATACGCTGGATCCCTCTTATTCGGCTTGTCTGGACAGTTCCTAGCCATGTGACCAATACCCTGACAGTTGAAGCACTTCATCATATTTCCCTGATTTCTATTCCCAGCTCCCTGAGCAACATTACCAAACTGATTCCCAGCATTCTGTACCCTTTGATTACCAACAGCTGTACTCATATGATTCCCTGCATACTGACCCATCTGATTACCAACATACTGCCCTGCATTCTGATTACCCATCTGAAATCTTGGAGCATATCCCTGCTGATTCCCATATCCCCCAACCATCTGTCCTTGCTGTCCCATGTTGAAACTCGGCTGTGCAATCTGCTTGTTGCGAGTGTTCGATGAGATTCGTTGATTGTTGTTGGTGGGTGTGGAGTAACGTCCTTGGAATGCTTTTGATAGGTAAGCAAAAGCTTGAGTCAAAGCAGCAGTTGACTCATCCTGATCATCTTGATCTAGGTGTTGTGGGTATTGTTGTTGTGGGATTACATGTTGTTGTTGTGGGTAGAATGGTGATTGTGGAATATACTGTTGTTGCATGAATTGCTGAGTGGATGATGATGATGATGGTTGTGCACTGACTGTTGCAGGTGAAGGTGATTGGACTATGAGTGCAAGAGGATCTTGTTGTTTTGCTTGCTTCTCTTTTCTGACTTCATTTGCCTCTGCTTGGTTTTGTTTAAGAAAGTCATATAGTTGATCGTAGTTCACATCATGAAGATTCTTAGTTTGGTTGACAATAGTAACATATCGTCCCCATTCTTCTGGAAGGTTGTTGATAAACTTGATGTTTTGAACAATTTGCTTAGGTGCCAAATTGTTTCTGATCAACTCATTCATTAGAGTACAAAACCGTGTGTAGTAAGATTCAATCTGTTCAGCTGGTGTTGCTGTGAACTTCTCCCATTCTGTCAGAAGCTTGTTTTCCATTTCTTGAATGCCAATTTCTGTACCATGACAAAGACGTCTAACTCGATCCCACATTTCTTTGGCAGTTTCACAGCTATCTACAGCACAAAATATTTCTTGTGGTAGACCGAGTTGGATTAGATGCATTGCTAGGTGATCAGCTTCAATTTGCTTCCAATCTGCTTCAGTGTAATCCGATTCCTCTTTGGGTCGGTACGTTGGATCGACGGGAGGTTCTGCAGTAGGGTTTCCAGCTGTTTCTTCAATCTCACCAGGCTGGAATGGACCTTTTTTGACAGAGTTAACCAAGAGTATACCTTGTCCATTTGGTTTGGATCTCATATATCGAAGCATACGACTTGTCCATGGAAGGTAACCACCCTTTTCTAACATTGGAGGTCGGTTTTCTGAACCTGCGGCATGAATGTCTTGTTGTGTAGTCATCTTTAAAATATAATGTATGATAAAGTGGATTTAGGATCTTTGCAACAAAGTAGGAGACGTTGTTGTTGACGGTTGAATTTGGTTGTTGTTGTTGTGAAGCTTTGTTACGGTGGAAATTTTGGTCCGGAAACTTAAAACCTCAATAACTTCATTTTGGAGCGTTTTCAGGCCTCGAAACTTGGGTTGAATGAATAAATTATTCAACGTGTCATTCTCCTCGTTCTCACGGTCGTTTTGACAGGTGTTTCGCTGAAAACGGAGTTACGGTTCAAAAGTTATGGCCGTTTGAAGTTTCACAGAAGTACGAGGGCCAAAACTGCCAAATCTGGAAGTTCCCAAAGGCTGCTAGAAAGTACAGGGACTGAAGTTGACAAGTCTGAAAACTGGTGAAAACTCTTTGTTGTCCGATATCGCAGTTGCTGAGTTGTCCGATATCGGAATTGAGATAAGATATCGGATGACACTAACAAAAGCTCAACTGCGATAACTTCTGAAAATGCCAATTGCGATATGTATCGCAGTTGCAATTGCGATATGTCAAATGCGAAAACCCAAATGCGACAAGAACCTAGCAGACCTCAACTGCGATAGAACCTAGCAGACCTCAACTGCGATAACAAAGTTGAAATGCGATAAGGCCTAGCAGACGCCAAATGCGACAAATGTGCTCAATTGCGACAAATTTTTTGAAATGCGATAAAACGACTGCAGACCTCAATTGCGATAAAACGCAGATATCTACCAACTTTCACCCACTTTTTGTACTTTAGCTACTAGCCCATGCACTTCTCCATGCTTCTCAGTAAACTTTCTGCCACTTTTACTAACTTCTACTAACTTCAATAATTCACCTTTTATCACTTAAAATAATCAAAACAATTCTTATACAAGAATTGTTAATGATTCATACGAACACAAAAGTGAATAATAGACCAAAACCAAGATTCCACAAGCTTTAAACAAGTAAAATAATCACAGAAGCTTTTGATGTCCCACTTCGTGTCAACACAAAACAAACACAGTCACCTTAAATTTTGTATAGATCGATTTAGAAGAAAAAAACATAGGTTGTAATTTTCCTAGTGAAAGAAAAATGACAAAGGATGTTTTTTACTCTTAATGATCATACAAAAATAAAGATGATCCTACCTTGAAACCTTGCTCTATGTATACCACTTGTAAGACCTCGATCTTCACTTTGGATGAACACCGAGTGCTTCCACTATATCACACAAACACAAGCTTCTTTGATGACTCTCACTAACACATTTATAGCACAAGAGTGGTATGGATCATATGTAAATTTTCAAGTCAAATGTTTATTAATCTTCAAAGAGAAAAGAAATAATACAAGTGACTTGGGTGGGACTCTCTCACACACACACACACTCTTTCTTATCTAAAATGAGGCATCACAAACTGTGAAGAGTGTGTGTGGTTTAAATGAAACACAGCCAACCAAATGGACCTTTGGTGGGCTTTAACTTTGGACTTGGAGTGGGCTTATGTTTGCACTACACAAATAACTAGTTTACAAATATAACTAATGCCATAAGCCCACTAAACAAAATACATATTATACATGACAATTTAATTCGAGACTACAAATGACCGTCACTTCCTAAATAGCATAAAATTAATGCTAACAAAGTATACGAAAGCCATAGAGATTTTTAGGATAAGTGCTAGAAAAATATTTAAAACCTTTGTTTTGATTAAGCATTTTCCTTTCTTTGAAGCACGGGTCCTGAACTGATGTGTCCAGAAGCCATTATGAAGAAAATTTTGAGAAACGACATGTTTTGAAAATAATTTAGAGAACTCTCGCTCAAACATCTGTACATTTCTGTATCATTGTTGAATGACATTTCTAGAAACGTACAGAATATCGATTATACGAGAGACATGTCGTGAGAAGAATATTTTTTAGATTTTTTTCATTTTTATATTGTTTTTGTATTTTTGAAATTTTATATTTTTGTATTTATTTTTTTGTTTGTTTTTCAAATTTTGTATTTTGTTTTTTTTCAAAAGAAAATATTCACAAAGAAGAATTAAGTTTGAACAAGTAAAAGTGGAGTTAAGAGTATAATTAGACAAGGATTTCCACATGCGATGTTGGCATAAAGTTCTTCTTTTCCACATCGGGTGTATGAACCCTCAACACTTTCACAAGTACCTGCATCCACAGAAGAAGAATTTGCACAAATAATAGTATTAGAAGTACATGTTTCCTCACATTGAGGGCGTTCACTATCAACGGTTATAGTGGTTTCTACATCCTTATCCTGATGATTTTCATTATCATTTGTCTTGGTGCAACTATCAAGAATCTTCCCGGTGGGAATCCATTTAAGGCCAACTATGTTAAAAACTTTTCCCGTGGGGATCCACCTAAGGCAAGATCTAGGAGTTTTTTTCTTTTCAGATGCAGCGGAAGTCTCATTTTGAGAAAAACTACGTCCTGTAGAGATCCACCTATTAGGTTTCTTAGCCTCTTGCTTCTTATCAACGGGTTTGTTTCTATTTGGTGTCTTAGTAGATTGTGCCGTAGCACGTAAATTTTCTTTTTTGATATACTGTGCAACACATGCATCATGATTAGCTGAAAAGGCACATTTTTGACATGTAGGACAGACAAATTCAACATTCTTGTTTAAAACGGCAACCTTAATTTTGTCACTATTGTCATTTAGAAATTGTTTCTTTTTCGAAGAGGAATTTCAATTCTTAGTGTTGCATTCTACGTGCATAACATTTTCTATTGAGCAACTACTCTTAGATGCAAGCCAATCCCTAGTCTTTTGTTGAGTGTTCCTAGGTAATGGTTTACTACTACTAGCAGTTCCTTGTAATGTTGTAGAATTCATCACCCTAGGTTTTGTACCTAAAATTCCGTCTTTTCGTATATGTGCCCTTTTCCTAGCTTCTTCTAGATAGTGAGTGTAGAACATGTCGTTAGAACCAACATATTCTTTAACAGTTTTTGTGGTCACATTCGGTGAACTATTCCTAGAAAAATCAGGTGTAATGACTTGTGGTTCCTCGACAAACGCTTTTTCTTTTTCAACACCTTTTTCATCAATCTTTAATATTCTTTTCTTGATGGGCAAGGAATGTGGAGTGACTGGTTTTGACAAATCATTTTTCTCATCGACTTTTGGAACAACCTGAGAAATAGACATTTTTGGTTTTTGAACCGGTTTTGAAGCATTTGGTTTCTCCGGAGTCGATGGTTTTGCAAACTTAGTATCCACACCCTTTACTTTTAGATTGTCCAGCTGAGCTCTCAAAAGATCATTTTGCTCTTTCATGTCCTTGTAGGCACGCTCATACGACAGTTTGTCATACTTGCATTCCTCAGTTTTTCGTTCAAGTTGTTTAAAATAGGACAAGTTTTCTTTTTCAAGCTTTATGAGAGCATTTTCATATTTTGAAACAATTTTGGAGGTCTCAGCTCGCAGTCTTTCATCTTCTTCAACAGAATATGTTTGTAAAATGATGGACATAATATCGGTAGACATAAACACTTCGAAGAGAGAATCATTTATATTTTCCAAAATTTTGATGTGTTCAAAACATTCATTAGCTTCATTTACCAGGGATTTGTGGTACTTGACAAAGTCAGCTGTTTCTTTCAAAAATGCTTGTTCAAAATGAATTACTCTCGCATGGATGTTATTCATTGGAGTAGTAATTTCTGTTTCAAACACCTTTTTCATTTCTGCATGAAAGCTTGAATGCCAGTTGTTAACACTGATAGTAGTTTTGGATGCAACAATTTTTTGAAGTGTTTCAATTCTCGTTTTAACATCATCTAAAAATCCTCTAGCAGCACTTGTGTTAAAAGGATTGTTTGAGGACATTTGCTCCAAGTTTGAAAGAGTTTTAGAAACAACTTTTTGTTTTGCAACTGGTGTCGTAACAATTGGTTTTTTTTGAAAACTTTGGTGTTTGTTTTTGTGGAACAAAAGGAATTCCATAAAGTTTGTTAAGTTTATTTTAATCAATTGGTTTTATCTCTGGGTTCTTTTGTTTCATTTTAATTTGACTCTCTTCAACAACCTCAATCGTTCCGTCAGTATCCCCAACAGCGGGAGGATCATTAAAGTATATATTATATTTCCATTGTACAAAACATTCTGTTCTTTCTGAGCTTTCTTGAGAGTATAAGGATTTTCACAATCGATAGCCATTTTCTTCATTATATGTAAAAACAGATTTGGATCTTTAATAAGCATATGAATGGTTTGACTTGAATGACCCGTTTTCACAAACAAATCTTCCAACTTTTTGATTGTTTCTTGTTTCTCAATGATTTCATCAAGAAGATCGTTTTCTCGTTTTGAAAAATCTGCTTTCAACTGTTTCTTTTCTTTTTCAAGATCAGAACAAGTTGATTTTTGTTTAGAAAGTTGGTTTTTCAAATCAGAAATCTCCGCGTTTAAGGATTTGATTTTCATGTGTGAATTAACATCAAGTGTGTCAAACTTGATTTGCAATTGTTTTTCCCTTAAAACGGAATTTTGATAACCAGTTTCTAATTCAGACTGTCATTTTTTATGAAACTCAAAAGCTTTTTCGTTTTCCTTATACCTCTCAAGCTCAGCAGTTATTTTCTCATTCGCGGCCTTAACATCGCGATTGACCTTTTTCACTTTCTCAATCTCAATGCTACAATTATTCAGTAATGTTTCAAAGAAAGCACGGGTTTCCTCATCATTAGCACCATTCTGTGCAACTTGAACTTTATTAGGATCCATATCTGGAGTTTCATAGTTAATATTACGATTAACTTGCTCCCTCACATATGTGTCATAATTAGGTTCGGGAGGCACAGAATGTGGCTTTTCATGAGCAAACGGATTAGCATCATTACTATAATTTGGCACCTCATGGAGTGGTTCTGTGTCATAAGTAGGAGGAATATCAGAATCACTGCTTGATGTTGTTTCTTGCTGATTAGCCATAAAGTTGCAGTTTCCATTGAGATCTGCTGCATTCTCATTAACACTTGTTGTAACCATGAAGTCATATTCCTCAGCAGTCAACAGTATTCCCGACTCTTCTTTATCGGCTAGCATCAACATGTACTGGATCTTTTGTGTCTTCGTCATTGCATTGACATTGTAATCTCTACCAATATCACTACTGTGAATTTCAGATGTAGGTTTCTGAATCGCAGTCATAAAACAATCATTCCCATTTTGAATAACCACATTCTGAGTCACAATCTGATCCATTTGATTTCCAGCATACTGCCCTGCATATTACATCTGATTCCCCATCTGTATACCCGTAGCATTGTCAGGTTCATCTGACTTAGACTCAACCAATGCTTCAGCACTTCGTTTTGTTTCTGAAAATTTCCTTTGCTTCATATGCTCAGCGAAAGTAATTGGAAATCTCAGGTCGGGTGATCTTAAGTAATCTGGAAGCTCATTTTCTTCAACGTCTTGTTCATTATCAGTTAACAGGTTCTCAGTCTCAGTCAATATTTCCTCAGTCTCAGTCACCGTCTTCTCAATCTTAGGATATGGAGCAAATAATTGAACAAGAGGATCCATATCAATTGATGAAAAGAAATTGGTGAGAAAAGACATTTTGAACGTGTGAAATGAATACGGATCTTGTAGACGATAAAGACGTGATTTTTGTTTTTCAATAACTAGCAAGGTGATGAACTCAAATAAGTACATTTTATTACCATCATTTATCCTATTTATTTGACTTGTTTTATTATATTATCTGTGAGAATTGATACGTTAATGTTTACTTTTGTAATTCTCAGTTAAAAACAAGCATTTGGTGAAACTAAGCGATTATGGACTAAAAATGGAGCAAAATGATCAAGATTGGAAAAGGCTGCTGAAATGAAGAGATTGAAGACCATTGCCTGACTTTGAAGAATGCACGCATGCAATTCTGTCATGCGTTGCATATGAAACTTTGGTCAACGAAGAAGAACCAACTTGTTCTACTCCAGATGCGCCGCATCCTACTTATTACATACGGCGCATCACTATCAAGATTTCACAAGATATTATCCAAGACAGCAAGGACATGCGCCGCATCTAAGAATGGAGTTACGCCGCATCTTCTGGCGGTGTACGAATATTCCTGAATATATTAATCTTGGACCCCACGCGAAGTTAAGTCAATGCGCCGCATCTACTTATTAGATGCGCCGCATCTTACCCTCAGACAGAAACTATAAATACCCCAAGACCAGACGAATTTCGAGAGCATATATATATATACGAAGGAGGAGACAGAAACCCTAGGACGAATTCAGTCGAGATAGCAGCACAAGACACACCTTGAACGAAGATACAAGAGCTGTAAGAAGGTCCTGCATGTATTTAATTCATTAAGTAGTTTTGTTTTATTGTTTTAGTACACTTTAATTCATCAGGATTGGTGGCTTGTGTAATGTGACAACGGAAAGGTTGCACTCCCTTAAAACTGCTTTCCCATTAATTAAAGTTTATATGTTGATGTCTTTGGTGACTTTTATTAGTGCATTGATAACCTCTGTGTCTAGCTGAGCGTTGATCGGGTCGCCATGCCTCTGCCCTCGCCTATTTATTAGATCGCCTATGCATTCTATCGTCTGTAGAAAAGTAGGAAGAAAGATAAATAGGATAGTCATAAGTAATCATTAAGGGTTTACTCGCCGATAAGATTAGAACCAACGAGAAAGGACTTAATCTCGGTGCGTTGCATCGAACTATACACTTCATATAAAACTAGCAATAAAATAAGTGACAAACTACTTAACTATCAGGACAGGTCTTCTTATTGTCTCGAGTATTTATCTGTGTACGTGTGTGCTATTCGCTGATTCGTGCCTATTAGTTTAGTTTATATTTAATCATAACCAAACCGTGCCAGTCTCTTAGGCTGAACCCCCTTGCGTTAGATTAGGTTGTATAGCTAACTTAAGATATTAAAATACTGATTAGGATAACTAGATAATACGTTCCACTCTTAGTGATCGACACTCTACTTACCATTATATTCATACTGACCGGGTACACTGCTCGTTAAAGTGTGTGTGTTATTGATAAGTCGGCTAAATATAAATTTAAAACTTGAATACTGCTAAAACCACAACGACATACCGTGGGTATAAATTAGAGCATACGCACACGCGCATCAAGTTTTTGGCGCCGCTGCCGGGGAGTGAATTGTTATTATCTGTTAATTTGATTAGTATTTTAATTAGGTTTTTCTTTTTAATTTTTAATCTAACCGCTAACCGTGTTGTGTATTAGGTTAATTTGCATTCATTGTATTATTTGAATATTTTCTGTTTTGTGTGTTATTTGTTTTCTTTTATTTTTGTTTATTTTCGTTTGTGTTTATTTTTGTTTTTATTTTTCGTATTTTCTGCATACTGCTATCGTTGTACTGAGCTTATTCAAACGATACGGCGCATCTATTTTCTTAGATACGGCGTATTGCGTTTAATTTTTATAAAATACAACGCGTTTAATTAATTCGATACGACGCATCTTTCCCCAAGATACGGCGTATCTGTTTTTAATAAAAAAAAAAATTTCTAAACGATAACGCCATACGACGCATCTGCTTTAGCAGATACGGCGTATTTATTATTTTAATTAAAAACAGTTTTCGAATTATTAAACAGATACGACGCATCGATTTCTATCGATACGGCGTATCTTCTGAATCAAAAATCTTGTATTTTGAGACGTAACGAAAATACGGCGCATTAACTTTTGTTAATACGACGCATTTAATTTTAATAAGTATATTGATTTTTGATAATAAAAACTGATACGGCGCATTCTAATTTATAAGCGGCGTATCTTTTTTCTGAATAAAAGTCTGGTTTAATTTTAACGATTATAAGATACGGCGTATCCAACTTTCTGGATACGGCGCATCGTCTGCAGATATCAGCAACTTTTATTTTTCTTATCTCCGAACGGAAAATACTCTGACCCTTATACTTGGAAACTTTTACTTTGAAATCTACCTGTCTTTAATTTTCAGGAAAAATGTTCGATATTTTCCCCAACTGGTTCGGAAGACCCCAAAGAAACCTTACCATGGAAGAGTTTGCACTACAAATCGCTCAAGCAAATGAAAAAGAACATCATGAAGCAAGAAACTTTATTAATGAATTCAAAGGCAGTCATGAGCTGTTACTAAAGGAACAAAACAACATGATTAATGGATTGGCAATTGAAGTGCACCAATTGTCAACGGTGCTTAACAAGATTCTTTTGGTAAAGCAAGATTTGAAAGGGATTACAACTAGAGGCGGTAAGTCAACCTTTCAAATCGGAGAGACACCCGAGGATGACAGTACAAACAAGATTTCCCCTGAATCTTTATCACCTGAGCAAGAGCAACCAAAAGAGGCTAATCCAGAACCTGTAATTAGAGAAGAACCTTCTGTTGAACCTAAACGATCAACACTACCTTTCCCACATAGGGTAAGGATGGAGAAAGAAGATGCCTATCAAAAGAAGTTCTTGGAATATCTCAAGCAGCTGCAGCTAAGCATACCATTTATGGAAGCCCTAGTGCAAATGCCAAAATACGCTAAATATCTGAAGAGCTTACTTACAAACAAGTCCAAACTCGAAGAGGCTTGCACTGTAACAATGGGGGAAAGAAGCTCAGCAGCATTGCTCAACAAACTTCCATCTAAGGAAAAAGATCCAGGGAGTTTCACTATTCATTGTCAAATTAAAAATTTATATATTGGAAATGCTTTAGCCGACCTAGGAGCTAGTATAAGTCTTATGCCCTCTTCTATGTATGAAAAATTAGGCTTGGGTGAACCAAAGCCTACTAGGATGTGCTTAGAGCTGGCTGATAGGTCCATACAATACCCATTAGGAATAGCTGAAAATATATTAATAAAAGTTGATAAATTTGAATTAACTATTGACTTTGTTATCCTCGATATGCCCGAAAATTCTAGAACTCCTATAATATTAGGACGACCATTTTTAGCCACTGCTAGGGCCATGATTGATGTTTTTAATAAAAAGATAACTCTTACCATAGGAAACGATGAGGTTGAATTTAATATGGAACAATCTATGAGTAAAAATAATTATGAAGACGATGAATGCTATAATATCGATGTTTCTGATGACAAGATTAATCAATTTACTCAGAAATTGTTAAAAAATAATTTGCTTGATTCTTTTCTTCTTAAAAATTTAGAAAACACAATTGCTATAGAAGATCAAGTTGATAAAAATACTATTGATAATTATTTCTCTGTTGATTCCGCTGTTTGTAACGCCATACGGCGCATCGGAAATTTCGATGCGGCGCATTTATCTGATGATAGCAACGAGATAATTAAAGAACAAGTTTATTCCGCTAGTGCTAATGAAATTGATAATGTTAAACCTGTACTTAAGGATCTCCCTTCTACTTTGGAATATGCCTATTTAAATGGGAACACTAATTCGCCCGTTATTATTGCATCTGATTTAACGCCAAAAGAAAAAGAATCCTTTTTGCAGGTACTATATAAACGAAGAGGAGCATTAGCGTGGAGTATGTCTGATATTAAGGGAATTAGCCCGTCATTCTGTACACATAAAATACTCATGGAAGATGAATTCAAACCAACCATCCAACCCCAAAGGCGTTTGAATCCAAAAGTCCAAGACGTGGTGAAAAATGAAATTGTAAAATTACTTGACTCCGGACTTATCTACCCAATTTCCGACAGCTCGTGGGTCAGTCCTATCCACGTTGTACCAAAAAAAGGAGGAATGACGGTAGTACTCAATGACGATAATGAGCTAATCCCTTCAAGAACTGTTACCGGATGGAGAGTTTGCATCGACTACCGCAAACTCAATGATGCTACGCGAAAAGATCACTTCCCTCTTCCATTTATTGATCAAATGTTAGAAAGACTATCAGGACATGATTATTATTGTTTTTTAGATGGTTTTTCAGGTTTCTTCCAAATACCCATTGCCCCCGAGGATCAAGAGAAGACGACTTTCACCTGCCCTTATGGAACCTTCGCCTATAGGAGAATGCCGTTCGGACTATGCAACGCCCCTGCTACTTTCCAACGTTGTATGACGGCTATCTTCCATGATATGGTAGAAGACTTTATGGAAGTCTTCATGGACGACTTCTCGGTGTTCGGTAACTCATTTAGTGATTGTCTCTTTAAACTTGATAAAATGCTTGCTAGGTGTGAAGAAACTAACCTTGTTCTTAATTGGGAAAAATGTCATTTTATGGTTAGAGAGGGAATTGTGTTAGGACATAAGATTTCTGGGAAAGGTATAGAAGTCGATAAAGCTAAAATTGATGTAATTGCCAAACTACCTTACCCCACTAATGTAAAAGGTGTTAGAAGCTTTTTAGGGCATGCCGGATTTTATCGTAGGTTCATAAAGGATTTTTCAATGATATCTAGGCCTATGACCCAATTATTGCTAAAAGATGCGAAGTTTGATTTTTCTGAAGATTGCAAAAAGGCATTTAATATACTTAAAGAAAAACTCACTTCCGCACCTATTATAATTTCGCCGGATTGGAATATGCCTTTTGAACTAATGTGTGATGCTAGTGATTATGCTGTTGGAGCTGTACTTGGCCAAAAGATTGACAAGAAATTCAAGCCAATTTATTATGCTAGCAAAACATTGAATAATGCCCAAGAACATTACACCACTACGGAAAAAGAACTTTTAGCAGTAGTTTTTGCATTCGATAAATTTAGGTCATATCTTATATTGTCAAAAACTATGGTTTACACTGACCATTCTGCTTTGAAGTATTTGTTCAATAAACAGGATGCCAAGCCAAGGCTTATTAGGTGGGTTTTATTGCTCCAAGGATTCGATATTGAAATTAAAGATAAAAAGGGTGCCGAGAATCTAGCTGCTGACCACTTATCTAGACTTGAAAACCCTGACATGGAGGTGCTTGATGAAAGGGAAATCGCTGATGACTTTCCTGATGAACACCTTATGATGGTAAGAATTAAGAGCAATAATAATGGACCATGGTATGCCGACTATATAAACTTTATTGTTGCAAATGAAATTCCAAAAGGGCTAACATCCGACGAGAAAAGAAGGTTTCTGACTCGCGCTAGCGAGTATATTTGGGATGAACCTTATGCCTTTAAATTATGTCCTGACAATATTATACGAAGATGCGTAGATGGTGATGACATCCCAGCAACATTGGCACATTGCCATTCAGGGCCGACGGGGGGACATCACGGTGCCGTTATCACAAGAAGAAAAATCCTTGATGCGGGATTTTATTGGCCCACTATGTTGGATGATGCAAAAGATTATATAAAAGGATGTGATGCGTGTCAACGATCCGGGAATATAACATGAAGAAACGAAATGCCGCAAAACTATATCCATGTATGTGAAGTTTTCGACATATGGGGATTGGACTTCATGGGACCGTTTCCTGAATCTAAAGGTAATAAGTATATTTTGGTTGCTGTTGATTACGTATCAAAATGGGTCGAAGCGCAAGCATTACCAACAAACGACAGTAAGGTAGTACTTAAATTTTTGCAAAGTTTGTTCTCTAGGTTTGGAATTCCTAAAGCATTGATTAGTGATAGGGGAACACACTTTTGTAATCACCATCTGGGAAGAGCCTTGCAAAAATATGGAGTGTATCATAGGGTTTCTACTGCATACCATCCTCAATCCAATGGACAAACTGAAGTAACCAATAGGGCTATAAAGCGAATTCTTGAAAAAACGACTGGATATAATCCGAAAGGGTGGTCTGATAAGTTAAATGATGCTTTATGGGCGTTTCGTACAGCGTATAAGACACCAACGGGATGCACTCCATTTCGTCTTGTATACGGAAAAGCATGCCACCTACCGGTCGAAATAGAACAAAGTGCATATTGGGCTTTGACGAATTGTAAAATGGATATGCAAGCTGCAACGAAGAACCGTTTCATGGAACTTAATGAACTCTATGAACTAAGAGATGAGGCCTACAAAAATAATAAGATCTACAAAGAAAGAACTAAAAGATGGCATGACTCGAGGTTACATGGGGATAAAACGTTTACTATTGGAGAGAAAGTGCTGCTATTTAATTCCCGATTAAAGATGTATCCTGGTAAACTTAAATCAAGATGGACGGGTCCGTTCGTTGTCATGAAAGTGTATCCATATGGAACTATTGAAATATGCGATAAAAATGGTTATATATTCAAGGTAAACGGGCAACGAGTGAAGAAATACTTTGATAATAAAATTGAGGATACTGAGAACGAGGTGGTGGAGTTTGAACCTGAAGTATTGGAATAAGGAGCTGAACGTGAGTCTAACTTGAAGACTCTGGAATAAAGACAAGTGCTGACCGGGAGACAACCCGGAAAATTTTTACTATTCTGTTCTGTGTCGAGTCAGTCAGGCCCGCAGAAGATACGGCGCATCTCAATCCTGAGATGCGACGCATCTCCTGCACTGGTCATATCTTACTTTATTTTTCTGCATTTTTATTTTTGACTTTAAAACTTTTTGTCAGTTTATTTTAATGCGACGCATCTTCTATTCTGATTCGTATTTATTCCAGGCTCGATACGGCGTATCTTCTTCCATAAGATACGGCGCATCGACTGACCTGATGATTTTCATTTTTATTTTTTACGTTTTATTTTTACTAACTACTAATGTATTATGCAAGTTTGAACCTTCTTAACTTAGGTGTGTTAAAGTCTTGGTGGTATTATAGATTCCTGCATTTCCTGTGGATACATCAATTATGAAGCTTAAACGTTCTCATCCACAAGAAAGATGATTTTTGCTCTTATACAAATAATGGAGGATCATACCGAGCAAATCTCAGGGGAGTTTTTCTGTTCTAATTCTTTTATTTTCCAGTTTTTAACCTTTGATACAAACAACGAGGACGTTGTTTAACTTAAGTGGGGGGGATTGGAGAATTAGAACACTTACTTGTCCTAAACTTTTCAAAAATTATGCTTAAAATGTGCTTAATATATCAAAATTTATAGTTTTAGCATGTTTTTGTTTGAGATCTAAGTTGCATAGCTGCACACATGACGTTATTTTCAAAAATTGTGATTTTTCAAAAATTCACAAATCTATGAGTGTGCCGGTGACTTGTAAACTTTAGAACTTGGCTTGTATACTATTCGAGACCACCATAATAAGTATTATTTTATATAATTGGAATGACTTGTCTAAATTGGTAAATTTCTAGGATTACACCCAAATAGCCTTTATATGTTATGTGTTATTAGCTAACTACACTGGTTAGTTAACCCCCGTATAAACCCTTTTGTTACTCTCACTTTTAGAGTAAGATACCCCTAGAAAAACACTCAGAGCCATTCCTTTCGTTTCTTACACCTTTGTTATAATGTTTCGTTACACCCTTACACCTTAGCTTACCCTGTAGATTAAAATCCATGGTTGGTTAATTGCTTTAGGCAAAGTGTGTTTCCTTACATTACCTGTGTTCGCGTGCGTAATTCATTATCTATGGTTAGGTCGGGAAATTGCACAATGCAATTGGAGTGAAAGTAAATATTGTATATCTTTGAGTTTATTTTTTGTGTGTTTACTACTTTCACTATTATCGTTATTTCTGAAGTCATGAAAAGTATGGAAAAATTATCCGGAAAGAAAGTGATAGAAAAGTTGTGAAATTTTACACATCTATGTTTATGTTTCAACTAAAAAAAAAAAAATCGAAAAAAAAAGAAAAGAAAAGAAAAAGAAAAAAGGAAAAGTTGGAAGTTTGTTTTTACCAACTTATGTAAAGTTTTGTATTAAGTGGTCGATATCACCACTAGTTGTTGTATATTATATCTATGGATTGAATGGGAGTTGAACGTTATGGGAACGCCAACTAAAGGATATTCTTTGATTAAGATCTTGTTGAGTATAATTCGTGTCTACCTAAAGCGTGTGTTTCAAGTGTTAAAGCGTGAGTTATTCTATGATATGAGTCTTATTCATGGGATGGTTGGGATAGTGATTAACCACACTTAGGATTTTAATTTATTTGTTTCGTTTATTTTTCATTTTACACCAATTTGTATCCCAAATATTATCCATACCCTATATTATTCTTTATCCAAACCTTTGATTTATTGAGATTAGGGATTTGAGCAATCTTAAGTATCGTAGTCGTGGATTCGGCTATGTATTTATGATTTTGTCGCCCTTTTTGATATAATATTATTGGTGAAGATTACTTGGTCCTATCTTTAGCCTATTCGAGTTAAGGATTTGAGCAATTGCAAGTATCGTGTTCGTGGATTCGGTCATGTATTTGTGATTTTGTCGCCTTTTCTGGAATTTGAGATCGATAGAGATTAAGGAGAATGATTAACCTTTAAGCCTCAAAACCCTTTTTACCGCTTTAGACTTGTTATTCCTTGGCTTTAGTGGGGGAGATGTGTATACTTGCCAAGCCTATGATAGAATATTCGTCACGACTGGACAGTTAAACGATTAGATTTGCTTTTATCAGAATATTTTATTTTACTTTTAATTCGTTAAGTGTTTGGTTGTGTGATTATGACAAAAATGAATACATGCTTAAATATAAAAATAAATCCTAATATCTTTTAGGATACATTTTCATAAGATTAATTCTAAGGTTTACTTGGGAACAAGTAAAGTTCAAGTGGGGGGATATTTGATGAACTCAAATAAGTACATTTTATTACCATCATTTATCCTATTTATTTGACTTGTTTTATTATATTATCTGTGAGAATTGATACGTTAATGTTTACTTTTGTAATTTTCAGTTAAAAACAAGCATTTGGTGAAACTAAGCGATTATGGACTAAAAATGGAGCAAAATGATCAAGATTGGAAAAGGCTGCTGAAATGAAGAGATTGAAGACCATTGCCTGACTTTGAAGAATGCACGCATGCAATTCTGTCATGCGTTGCATATGAAACTTTGGTCAACGAAGAAGAACCAACTTGTTCTACTCCAGATGCGCCGCATCCTACTTATTACATACGGCGCATCACTATCAAGATTTCACAAGATATTATCCAAGACAGCAAGGACATGCGCCGCATCTAAGAATGGAGTTACGCCGCATCTTCTGGCGGTGTACGAATATTCCTGAATATATTAATCTTGGACCCCACGCGAAGTTAAGTCAATGCGCCGCATCTTACCCTCAGACAGAAACTATAAATACCCCAAGACCAGACGAATTTCGAGAGCATATATATATATATATATATATATATATATATATATATATATATATATATATATATATATATATATATATATATATATATATATATATATATATATATATATATACGAAGGAGGAGACAGAAACCCTAGGACGAATTCAGTCGAGATAGCAGCACAAGACACACCTTGAACGAAGATACAAGAGCTGTAAGAAGGTCCTGCATGTATTTAATTCATTAAGTAGTTTTGTTTTATTGTTTTAGTACACTTTAATTCATCAGGATTGGTGGCTTGTGTAATGTGACAACGGAAAGGTTGCACTCCCTTAAAACTGCTTTCCCATTAATTAAAGTTTATATGTTGATGTCTTTGGTGACTTTTATTAGTGCATTGATAACCTCTGTGTCTAGCTGAGTGTTGATCGGGTCGCCATGCCTCTGCCCTCGCCTATTTATTAGATCGCCTATGCATTCTATCGTCTGTAGAAAAGTAGGAAGAAAGATAAATAGGATAGTCATAAGTAATCATTAAGGGTTTACTCGCCGATAAGATTAGAACCAACGAGAAAGGACTTAATCTCGGTGCGTTGCATCGAACTATACACTTCATATAAAACTAGCAATAAAACAAGTGACAAGCTACTTAACTATCAGGACAGGTCTTCTTATTGTCTCGAGTATTTATCTGTGTACGTGTGTGCTATTCGCTGATTCGTGCCTATTAGTTTAGTTTATATTTAATTATAACCAAACCGTGCCAGTCTCTCAGGCTGAACCCCCTTGCGTTAGATTAGGTTGTATAGCTAACTTAAGATATTAAAATACTGATTAGGATAACTAGATAATACGTTCCACTCTTAGTGATCGACACTGTACTTACCATTATATTCATACTGACCGGGTACACTACTCGTTAAAGTGTGTGTGTTATTGATAAGTCGGCTAAATATAAATTTAAAACTTGAATACTGCTAAAACCACAACGACATACCGTGGGTATAAATTAGAGCATACACACACGCGCATCACAAGGTAGAACCCGAAAAATGTCACAAATAATTAAAATTAATCTCGGATACTTGAAGCTCAATCAAAATCGTGATCCAAAATTATACCCCAAAAGTGTATCACCAAATAAGTTTAACCAAGAGTTAGTATAACAAATTTGTGATAAAACCAATTTGTTCCTTTATGTTAACCAATGCAATTCATCCCGATATTAGCAGCCCACGTGAAAGAACAACCCAATTAACTGAAATAAATAAGCAGCCCAAATCCAAAAAAAAAAATGATAAGCCCAAATCCAATCCGTATGACCTATTTACCCTAATCTTTTGTATATAAAACAACACATAAACACACTTGCCCAAATACTTCTCTTCCAAACCGCAGTCACAACAAAATCTCACACCTAAACGATTCACAGATCTAAATAATAGATCCCTTCTTCTTCTTGATATCTGCTTAAACAACCCAAACAAATATTCGTCCCTTGATTCTTGTAAATCCGAATACAAACAATTGTCCTCTTTGATTCTTGGTTTCTTTCACAGCCTACGCATAAACCAAGAATAACACAAATGTTTTGGTTTCAAGAGACGGCTTCAACATCTTTTCGATTAAGGTCTCAGGTGGGTGATTGTTTTGTTTTTGTTTACTTTTAACTAAAGGATGTTTTAATGAGATCACCTTTTATTTTTCTTTGGTTCACGTGTTGAGCAAATTTTATCGTTTACTTTGTGCAAATTCTTGTAATCTAATGGATAGTAAGACTTATATATAACACTTTGCTTTGTTTAGCAGTTGTAGATGGAAATTCAAAAATGGATCTATATGATGGTTTTTGGATTATAATCAATGATTCTTGGATTAGTCAGATTCAAGTTCGGGTTCTCTTGAAATGCGTTAAACAAATGTCCTACAAATGCTCGGTCTTCTACTCGTTGGAAGACTATATAACAATAACAACTGTGGAAGAAGGAGAAGATATCTAACATCACTTAGGGTTTATGGTAATCGAGAGGTTGATCATGATAAACCACCTTATGCCAGTAAGTCTTTGTTTTTGCGATTTGTTGATACCATAGTTGTTAAGATCCCGATCATGATCTTAGGATCTTATGATTTTACGATTCTACAAAGCAAAAACGATCCGGATCCTACGTAGGATATTAACAAGCTTAAGATCTTATAGGATCCCGATCTTGACCATAGGATCTTAAGATCTACTCCGATCCGATCTTACTTTTCTCGAACCGCAAACTAAAAAACTACAAATTTATGGTTTATGTTTTGATATAATTTAAAAATCAACATGTGATTCTTCTTAAACATTCCATATTTATAATTTAGGATAACATTTTTATAAAATATTCATATAATTTCGTGTTTAAAATATATAATAATTTGTAAATTTGTATAATGTTACAAAGATCATTAAAAAATGACATTATAGTAGGATCTTAGGATCCCGATCCGATCTTACGATCACGATCTTGCAAAGACGAAAACGATCCTAGGTAGGATCCCGATCTTGAAAACCTTGGTTGATACAACTTGCCATCATTTTTTTTGAAAGAACCTTATTTGCTGCTTATAAACTATAAAGAAACTGAAATATTAAAAATTGAATGAGTAAATTAGCCACCCATACTTGGAAATACTCTTATGTTCTAAAAGATATAGTGAATGCAATACGTACAAAAATAAATACGTACAAGTTTGATTAAATAGCCATACACTACTGGATCATCTCGAGTTGTATTGCTTGGTCTTGTTGGGGGGAGTTCTGGAATGCTTATTTAAACAGTTTATTTCATTTTTAGAAGATGAAATAAGTGAGTTTGGATAATGAAACAATTAACTCATAGCCGTTCAAAAAATAAAAATAAATAAAGAATCACACAATGACAAATGCAATACGTACAAGTTTGAATGTAATTGCTTCCAAAGTTGAAACCCTTTATGTTAATAATCAACTAGCTATAATCACATTGTTTGATCGTTCCATTATCTGGTGTTTATATATGAGGAAATCATTATTCCACTCATAGTATCTTGATTATAAGTCACATCAGACAACATATCATGACTATACTTTTCTATGGACATTTGGATGCCTCATAAACTTCAACTCAAATCTTAAGCTTGCATCTTTCTTGTGTATATATAGATAGAATACTGTACTTGATGTGAATTCATTCAGAAAGGTTGACATCAAACAAGTTTTTTCTCTACATTGACTATAATTTCGGTCTATTTCAGTTAACTTTTCAGTTTTGCTTGAAATATATCTGTTTTTTCTCTGTGATTCATGTATTCGTATTCATAGGTTCCCTAGGCTGTTGGCCGATCAAAATATCATAAACCCACAGATAATAAAGGAAAGAATGATGATATCTAAAGAGTGAAAAACAGGTATCAGGGGGGTCGGATTATTCGGAGGTGTTACATTCGTATCACTGGGGGTCGGGTTACTCCTATGAGGTGTTACATTCGTATCAAGGGGGATCGATGGTGAAATCGGATTACTCACAAGTGTTGCATTCCCATCCACAGCTTCTTTCAAATTAGACTTGAAAGACTTTAGCTGTTTCTCAGCTTCTTCCAACTTAGTATTTAGATCTAGGGATGAGCATTTCGAACCGAATCCCGGAACCGAACCGAAACCGTACCGGTACCGTACCGAAATGGTACCGATTCCCGATATACGGTACGGTACCGGTACTACGAAATAAGGAGAAAAAAAATTCGGGACCACTAATTCGGTACGGGACCGGTACCAAATCGGGAAATTCCCCAAAAAAACGGGAAATCCCGATTTCCCGGTACCGGTACCGGTACCGGTATCCGAATCCCGTTCGGTACGGTACCGGTACCACTAATTTATACTCGGAAAAAAATCGGTACCACTAATTCGGTACGGGATCGGTACCGTGCTCATCCCTATTTAGATCCTATATTATAACTCTGTTTCTTTGTATCATCTCCATCAATGCAATATTACTAGCCTCGGAAGTTTCCAACTTTTTGGCGAGATCGGTGTTCGAATTTTCAAGATCTTCGATTCTAGCTATGTATATTTCTATCATCTTTTTCCCTGCATTTACCGAATCAGTTAACTTGTTCACCTCTTCATTTGCATCATTAAATTGCTTCAACCTTTTAGCATGCTCCATGGCATTTTTTTGCCATCCAAGAGCTTCTTCTTTGATAAAGTTGTTCCATCAAAAACTTTTTGTTTTCTTCACTTTCCCCCGATAGAAGTATGGTGGTAATCTGATTGATTGAGTAATGGTTAGCACATCGTGAAACTTGTTCTTTGTCAGGATTATCAAGTGCAATTCTTAAATAACATGAATCGGAACAAGTATTTAAGCCATGGAAAGGGCAGTTTTCCTTGGCAATTTTGAGTAGGGTAGAGAGTAAATGCGGCGGAGAAGAGTAAATGCGAGTAAATTGTGGAAACCTAGAGAGTAATTAGGGGTCATAACAAGTTTTTTCTCTACATTGACTAACCTCACATTAATTTCGGTCTATTTCAGTTAACTTTTATGTTTTGCTTGAAATATATTTGTTTTTTCAATGTGATTCATGTATTTGTATTCATAGGTTCCCTAGGCTGTTGGCCGATCAAAATATCATAAACCCGCAGATAATAAAGGAAAGAATGGTGATTTCTAAAGAGTGAAATGTAAAGAGAAGAAAAAAAAAGAGTGGTGAGTTTGAAAAAAAAAAAGGGATAAAAAGTGAAAAAGATAAACCCTTATTATTCTTTAGGTTTTCACAATTTACTCGCATTTACTCTTTTCCGCTGCATTTACTCTCTACCCTACTCAAAATTGCCATGGAAAACTGCCCTTTCCATGGCTTACATACTTGTTCCGATTCATGTTATTTAAGAATTGCACTTGATAGACAGAGAACAAGTTTCACGATGTGCTAACCATTACTCAATAAATCAGATTACCACCATACTTCTATCGGGGGAAAGTGAAGAAAACATGAAGTTTTTGATGGAACAACTTTATCAAGAAGCTCTTGGATGGCAAAAAAATGCCATGGAGCATGCTAAAAGGTTGAAGCAATTTAATGATGCAAATGAAGAGGTTGAACAAGTTAATTGATTCTGTAAAGGCAGGAAAAAAGATGATAGAAATATACATAGCTAGAATCGAAGATATTGAAAATTCGAACACCGATCTGGCCAAAAAGTTGGAAACTTCCGAGGCTAGTAATATTGCATTGATGGAGATGATACAAAGAAACGAAGTTATAATATCGGATCTAAATACTAAGTTGGAAGAAGCTGAGAAACAGCTAAAGTCTTTCAAGTCTAATTTGAAAGAAGCTGTGGATGGGAATGTAACACCTGTGAGTAATCCGATTTCACTGTCAATCCCCCTTGATACGAATGTAACACCTCATAGGAGTAACCCGACCCGTGTAACACCACCGACTAATCCGACCCCCACTGATACGAATGTACCACCGAGGATTCAACCTGGGAGGAAATACGGAAGGAGTCTGGGCCGTGAAGAGTTCCAGCCCCAACCAGGTATATATTTTTGACCTAGTTTGTTTTGTATATCAAAACTTAAAAGCTTTTAGAAACTGTTAAATCGGATTATAGAGCGATTATGTATAAGTACTAGTTTGGTCGTAGATTTTAACGTTTGATAGAACAAATTGTGAAACCGTCACCAAATGGCTTAGTGGTAAGGTGCCTACTAGGCTACTATGTATACATTTTTCATATTTAATTTGTTAAATTCTGAAATTGTTACTTACGGCTTTGAATGAAATTTTGATTACTGTTGTTTCGTATAAATGTGAAGATACGTAACTGTTATTATGGTTTGGATATAGGTGTATTAGAAAATATGACGTGATATGGTATATAGTTGATTTATTTGTGGTTTTAGGTTTAGTGTTTGCCAAAGTGGTATGGTGAAGTTGATGTTAGCGAGTGATGTATTATAGCTAAGCAGTGAATTTGCATGTTTGCAGCCTTTAATATTAAGGGATGTGTATAGGCGTTAGAGTAACAATGAAAACTTAGGAGTCGAGTTGTGTATATATGTATGCTCTTTACCAACTAGTCCTCTCGAACCATTCAATAGTATCATTATTCATGTTTTCTTAATATTAATGATTTGTAAGAAATTATTTATTATGTATTTTCATTTAAATGAGCTTTTGAGTCCGTATTTGAACCAAATGTTCAAAGTATGGTTGCTTTTGCCGAACGAGTGTTTGATTTGTGAGCAACTCGGATAAAAAGGTGAAAAAAAAGTTAGTTTTTCACCTTATTAAAGATGAAGTTATTTAGAATTTGTTGTAAGACCATAATAAAAAACGAAGCTATAAATAAAACTCATCGTGGAAACCAAAAAACGTAATTAAAAGTAATGCCACAACTAATTGCCTATATAGAATCCACCCTACGGTTCAAGTGTTGAGCAAATTGTATCGTTTACGTTGTGCAAATTCTTGTAATCTAATGGATAGCAAGACTTATATATAACACTTTGCTTTGTTTAGCAGTTGTAGATGGAAATTCAAAAATGGATCTATATGATGGTTTTTGGATGATAATCAATGATTCTTGGATTAGTCATATTCAAGTTCGGATGGTTTTTGGATGATAATCAATGATTCTTGGATTAGTCAGATTCAAGTTCGGGTTCTCTTGAAATGCGTTAAACCAATGTCCTACAAATGCTCGGTCTTCGACTCGTTGGAAGACCATATAACAATAACAACTGTGGAAGAAGGAGAAGATATCTGACATCACTTAGGGTTTATGGTAATCGAGAGGTTGATCATGATAAACCACCTTATGCGAGTAAGTCTTTGTTTTTGCGATTTGTTGATGCAACTTTCCATCAATTTTTTTGAAAGAACCTTATTTGCTGCTTATAAACTATAAAGAAACTGAAATATTAATAATTGAATAAGTAAATTAGCCAACCCATATTTGGAAATACTCTTATGTTCTACTAAAAGATATAGTGTTTGCGTATTTCTCATCAAACATCGACAAGGGTGGTTTTGGATACTTTAGATGCTGATAAAAAACGTTTATACTATGAAGACTTGTTTATACTTTAGATGTTTTGATTAAATAGCCATACACTACTGGATCATCTCGAGTTGTATTGCTTGGTCTTGTTGGGGGGAGTTCGGGAGGAGTTCGGGAATGCTTATTTAAACAGTTTATTTCATTTTTAGAAGATGAAATAAGTGAGTTTGGATAATGAAACAATTAACTCATAGCCGTACAAAAAATAAAAATAAATAAAGAATCACACAATGACAAATGCAATACGTACAAGTTTGAATGTAATTGCTTCCAAAGTTGAAACCCTTTATGTTAATAATCAACTAGCTATAATCACATTGTTTGATCGTTCCATTATCTGGTGTTTATATATGAGGAAATCATTATTCCACTCATAGTATCTTGATTATAAGTCACATCAGACAACATATCCATTACAAGTTTGAATGTACATTTCTTTTCTGCTCTAATCATGACTATACTTTTCTATGGACATTTGGATGCCTCATAAACTTCAACTCAAATCTTAAGCTTGCATCTTTCTTGTGTATATATAGATAGAATACTGTACTTGATGTGAATTCATTCAGAAAGGTTGACATCAAACAAGTTTTTTCTCTACATTGACTATAATTTCGGTCTTTTTCAGTTAACTTTTCAGTTTTGCTTGAAATATATCTGTTTTTTCACTGTGATTCATGTATTCGTATTCATAGGTTCCCTAGGCTGTTGGCCGATCAAATTATCATAAACCTGCAGATAATAAAGGAAAGAATGATGATTGCAATTTTGACTTTAAGTTTCCCAGATCTACATGTTATTGTTCAGTTTTGGTCATTTGTCATTGACCAGACCAGAACCGCTGCTTACTAAAGACTTTGGAGTTTGGACCAACCACTTTGGTCTTGGTGTGGCTGGTGAAGCTCTTCACTTGTATCGGTCATGTGGATGGGGAACACACAGAAGAAATATAGGTCCAACTGGTCGTGTTTGTCCCCAAAGGTCACCAAAATGGAGTTTGGGTATTCTTATATTACCAGCATAACAATCTGTACAAGATTTGGCTACTTGTTACAATATCCATTGATACATCAATTGGAAAAATACATGCATCCTCAACCAAACTTCACTAGTTAGATATATCTCCAAACAAACTTTCAAAATTCTTCTACCCATTTTAGTACATTTTCGTTGCATATTTCCAAATATTTATTTATTTCGTCATAAGCAATTTATAACATGACCATTAAACCCTTCACATATACGTCCAATTTAAAAGTTTTATGTTGCTACAATCTCTAAATTTTCAGCCACATATCCATCTTCTACATGACATCAACATGAGTAAACTTGTTTTTAAATCATCAATCTACAATGCAAGTGTAAAATGTATTTTGTGAAGTTTGGTAGGAAACATATGAAATTCTGCCACGTTGATTATGCATTTGAGATTCGGAAAGTCTCGAGAGCACTCGACGATACTACTATGTATTCTTACTTTATTCATTAATACCATGACTTTGTTCAAACTCGATGATATACTATATGTATTCTTCTTTAAATTGCAACTTGTATCCCCACCTTCTCATACAACCTTATTACTCCAACATATAATGAAGAGGTCCCACCGGAACATGGAAATCAACATGGATTGAATGATGTTGATGTTGCATGTTCATAGTTTATGGTGGTTATTTATAAGAAAAAATTAAAGTTTTATTTATTGGAAATGTATCTATAATAAAAAAATGTTGATGAGACCTTTTTTGGGTTTATTGCCAAATGATTTTCAGTTAACGTTTTACATTAATTGCACTTGGAGAGTGTTAGGCTAACATCAAATGGAGGGTATTTGCACACTTCAAGTTTTGATTGACACACTTCATTTTATGTTTGTAAATAATTGTACATATATCACATGCTTAGTGTACTTGTATTTTAAAGTGTGCTAATAAAAAATTGAAATGTGCAAATCACCTTCCAACATCAAAGTATATGACACTTACAAGTTACAATGATAGGAAAAGGAAAATACAGTATTAATTAATTATGAGTAAAGTTATTTTGCAAACCAAACAATCTTCACATACCAAGGGACACATCCCAAGCGTCCATTTACATCTCATCCAGCGGACAAGATTAAAGAACCTTTTCTTAAAAGAAAAAAGAAAAAAACACAGAGGGGCAATCTGGTAAATTAACAGCAACACAAAATACACCTGTTCCCCCTCATTTCTATCATTGTCATCTCTCTCACCAATCACACACTAAAAACACACATTACTGACATAGAAAAACCGATCAAAATCTGCCATTACCGCAACACCTCCATCGCAGCAAGCGATACACCACCGCCGGTATTCACGTCTAATAGATTATTAGGTCAAATTTGCTTTAATCATGAGTTTAATTGATAGATCTGCTATGATTTGCTTTGTAGGTGTTTGGTGTGACGTGTTAACTTTTATTGTGTGTATTATATAATTTTAATCGATTTTTTCGTATGAATTGTGATATCAGTAGTGATAGATTAGATTGTACCTTTGGCGTTGAGAACAGTTTAGGCGCAAAAAAAATTAATAGATTAGACGTCTACTAATAGCGATATTTGGTAGGAGCGATATTTTTGCGTGTTGAGACGTCTAGTAATAGCGATATTGTTCCATCATTTTGATAAATGACATATGCTGTTGAAATGGCGCATTCTCATTACCTGTTAGTCAAACATATAGTCACCTAAAAGACATGATGTTTGGTTTTGATATCACATCTTTGCAAATTATTAGGAATCCGTGAGGCATCGAGAGTCTCAATTCTAGGGGTATCGTGTTAGATTCTAGCGCCACTACTTAATAAATAATGTAGTTGCCTTTTTGTTGCGTTATTTACTGTGCGCGTGGAACAGGTTCTCCATTTGGCATCTTGTATTTCGAAGTCTCAGTTAATAATACTTGTTATAGAAGGAACTTCTGATCCCTTGTTTTCTTTCGGCGCAGAATTTATTTCACCTGATGATTTGTTGTAGAGTTGTTCACTATAGGAGAAGTTTAATGTGTATGTACAGCACAATCCTGCATCTCTTTATGTGTTTCTAATGAATTATTTGTGGCCAGAATTGTGAAAATTGCTGATACTTATCAATATCTCGTTGCAGGTACTGAATTTCTCTTGTTTTATGTAGTTCTAGTTGTGATTATTGTAACTTGTATTTGTGTATTGTAACAAGCGATTTGTATGTCGTTCTAGTGCCACTTTAGTATTTTAGGTATATGTATATGCTGGGCGAACGAGGGCAGGGGGTCTCATGGGACACCGATGGAATTTGTTTCATAGTGCCAATTTTTGTAAAACAAATCCCCATTTTTTCATAAATGTGCACCGGGTAAAAAATGATTGCATTTATAATCCTTGCTTATAGTCCCGGTATAACACCCCCTAAAGTCGATGGAATTTATTTTCATGAGTGAGGGAGTGAGGGAGGGAGGGAGGGAGGGACATTGATTACATAAATTAGAAAACCGGTTGTAGATGTGACCAAGCAGAATGTAGTAAAGATCATGTCCGTATAAATGAAGTATTATAATATAATACTGAGAGTAAGAATGGCTGGCATGATGCTATATTGAGAGAGATAACAGGGAAACAAAGCAGAAGCATTTCTACAGAGAAATGATTGTTCACTTTATTGGAAAGTGATGTTACTTTTGTTATTTGGATATTCTGTTGGTTGTTATGCTGTAAAGTTGATTTTGTAATAGTATATTGACAACTACAATCCATTTTCTTTCTAAGTTTATGACTTTGTTTACTGAATAAAATGGATCCATGTGCCCATTACGAATCATTGTTTGGTTTCTATTAATGTGCAATACTCTGGAATTTTGTGTAAAGGTGACTAGGCAAATGAAAGGGGGGAAAGAAACAAAAATGGATGTGCTGGTTATGGAGAATCTCTTGTTTGGAAGGAACTTGACAAGGCTTTATGATCTTAAAGGATCTGAGAGATCACGGTATAATGCTGATGTTAATGGGAGTAATAAGGTTCTACTCAATCAGAATTTGATTGAAGCCATGCCTACCTCTCCAATATTTGTCGGAAACAAAGCCAAAAGATTGCTGGAAAGAGCTGTTTGGAATGATACAGCTTTTCTAGCTGTAAGTTTTGCTTCATACTTTATATTAATTTGCATGGTTATTATAGTGTAACGAACTGAATTGATGCATGATAATGTTGCAGACAATCGACGTGATGGATTATTCGTTGCTGGTTGGGGTAGATGAAGAGAAGCACGAGCTTGTTCTCGGGATCATTGATTTCATGAGACAGTATACATAGGAGGATGAAGTTATCGGTCTAGTATTTTTTTTATTGTATATCACATATGATAAAGCAAGATATCCAATTTCTGGGAGTGTGACAGGTGGAAATGGCGTAAGCGGAGGAAGATAGGTGGCGCAAAATGTGGATGTAAGTACAAAAAGGCGAACTTTGACATTTGGAAATGGCCCTTAAGGAAGAAAGATGGGATGAAATCTGTGGGGTTTCATGGAATCTATGGCGCGTTTGCAACTTATATTTTGTGTGTTGACGAGATAGATATGGTTGGAAATAAAAGAGGGCAGGTATAGGAGGTGAGAATGTTGGAGGGCAAGGAGGAATGGATATAGGAGATGATGATGAAGAGGATGAAGTTCCTCCTAGTGCAAATGGTGTTCGCAATGATGCTGCAAAAGCTGTGAAGAGGATGAAGATCGAGGAGGTTGAAGATGATGATGAAATGGATGAATAAAAGAAAAGTGGAATAAACGAGTTGTATAGAAGAGTCTTGTTACTTCTGTCAAGTGTTATGTTGTTTTTTTAAATGTAAGCTGAAACACGATCAGCTTGTTTGTTTAGTATAGGTCTGTGTCTATGTTGCTAAAGTTGCCCTGTGTACTAACTTATGAATCAATGAAGTGAAATTGCTTATATAATATGGGCAATTCTAAGTTCCAGATTCGTAATTTTTATTCACTCATATTTGGTTATCTTGAATGCAGGGGCTAATAGGTAGTTGAACAAGACACCATAGCTGGTGTCACAAATGTAGCTCAAAACATATGGTAGGTCTATTTGCCTAATATCTTATTTTGTATCACTGGTGATACCTAATATCTTATTTTGTATCACAGGTGATACCTAATAAGTTATTTTGTATCACTGGTGATACCTAATATCTTATTTTGAATCACAGGTGATACCTAATATTTGGTATGTATCACAGGTGATACCTAATATCTTATTTTGTATCACAGGTGATACCTAATAACTTAGCCAAAACAAAATAACTTATTAGGTATCACCTGTGATACAAAAAAACTTATTAGGTATCACCTGTGATACAAAATAACTTATTAGGTATCACATGTGATACAAAATAACATATTAGGTATCACCTGTGATAGTTAGACTGTAGTTAGCTACTTGTTTTTAGGTATCACCTGTGATAGTTAGACTGTAGTTAGCTACTTGTTTTTAGGTATCACCTGTGATACAAAATAACTTATTAGGTATCACCTGTGATACAAAATAACATATTAGGTATCACCTGTGATACAAAATAAGTAAGTAAAGCACAAATAAGCAAAAAAGCAAATTAAACTGAAAAACGAGCTCTTACGACATTTAAACGAGTCTAAGAAAACTTAAAAATCAAAAATTACCCCTAGATGTGTAAATTTGCTTTTTATTTTATTTTTAATAAATTAAAAAGGGTTAATACACAAAAAAGTCACTAAACTTTACAAGAAAGTTCGCCTAAGTCACCCAACTTTCATTTTGTTCACTTAGGTTACTGAACTTTGAAACTTTATTCGCCTAAGTCACCCAACTTTCATTTTGTTCACTTAGGTTACTGAACTTTGAAACTTTGTTCGATCTGGTTACTGAACCTTTAAAATGATGACATTGCATATTTTATAGTTCAAAACGGTACTTGTGGTTAGTCTGGTATCACGGATTTAGTCCATAAACCACTATTTCTGTTAGTTTGACCATTTCTATATGCTTTCGCCAGTTTTTCTGACGTTTTCGCCCGCTTTCATACATTTTTCTTCCGTTTTCGCCCATTTTTATTCGTTTTCGTCCGTTTTTATACGTTTTTGTACGTTTTTATACGTTTTCGTCTGTTTTTATACGTTTTCGCCAGTTTTTCTTCCATTTTTGCCCCTTTTTATACGTTTTCGTCATTTTTCTTCTGTTTTCGCCCATTTTCTTTCGTTTTCGTCCAATTTTATACATTTTCGACAGTTTTCTTCCGTTTTTATATGTTTTTATGGAAACAGACTAAAACAGATAAAACTGACGAAAACAGAAAAGAATTGTGAAAACGTATAAAAACGGGCAAAAACGGAAGAAAAACTCGCGAAAACGTATAAAAACGGACTAAAATGTATAAAATCGGACGAAAACGGGCGAAAACAGAAGAAAAATGGCGATAAAGTATAAAAACAGACGAAAACGTATAAAAACGGGCAAAAACGAAAGAAAAACTGGCGAAAACGTATAAAAACAGACGAAAACGTATAAAAAGTTTCAAAGTTCAGTAACGAAGTCGAACAAAGTTTCAAAGTTCAGTAACCTAGTCGAACAAAGTTTCAAAGTTCAGTAACCTAAGTGAACAAAATGAAAGTTCAGTAACCAAATCGAACAAAGTTTCAAAGATCAGTAACCAAGTCGAATAAAGTTTCAAAGTTCAGTAACCTAAGTGAACAAAATGAAAGTTGGGTGACTTAGGCGAACTTTCTTGTAAAGTTTAGTGACTTTTTTGTGTATTAACCCAATTAAAAACACTTTTGGACTAAAAATAATATTAAAAATACTAAATTAATACGAAAAAATTATGAAAAATTCTAGAAAACTACTTTAAGCTCAAAGGATCTTAGGAAAAATAAAAAGGAATCGACAGCTTATTTGAATAAGTTGTGAATAAGCAAAAAGGGATGTTAAGCTAAAAGGAAAAAACTTGGTTAAGTGAATTAAAGGTGCAAGCTATAACAAAAAAGACCCAAGGGCAGAGATGGTTGTGGTGTGTTAAACTGGTTGAGGATGGTAGAGGTCTGGGGTTCGAGCCTAGGCTCACTCTAGGCTTCCCAACTTCCCAGTTTTTGTTTTTGCAAATTTTTTTTTCATGAAACTTATTAATAAGCTAAAAATGAACAACTTTTGTGAAAACAAAATTTTTATAACTTGATAATTAAGGTGGAAAAGGCAAAATAAACAAACAGTTAACATATTAGGTATCACCTGTGATACAGAATAACTTATTAGGTATCACCTGTGATACAAAATAAGATATTAGGTATCACCTGTGATACAAAATAAGATATTAGGTATCACCTGTGATACAAAATAACATATTAGAATTAATTGATTATATTTATGGGTAATAGAGTGAATTAATTGATTTCAGAACAAGTTGAAGCGTCTAAGAAACGAATATATGAGTAATAAAGTGAATTAATTGATAATAGAGTGAATTAATTGATTTTCTAATAGAGTGAATTAATTGATTTCAGAACAAGTTGAAGCGTCTAAGAAACGAATATATGAGAATTTACCAACAAATTTATGGGTAATATAATAAAATGACGGTTAGTATTTAATATCATGTTAAATACTAAGCGTCATGACTTTTCACTTCGTTGCAATGCCTATTCAAACATGAACATACGTACTAAACACATAACTATTGCAAACATGAAAGATATGAATAATGATCAAGTCGCCAGCTGCACGCCCATACTAGTATAATAAAATGACGGTTAATATTTAATATCATGTTAAATACTAAGCGTCATGACTTTTCACTTCGTTGCAATGCCTATTCAAACATGAACATACGTACTAAACACATAACTATTGCAAACATGAAAGATATGAATAATGATCAAGTTGCCAGCTGCACGCCCATACTAGTATGCAACCACTAGCTACAGTCTCTCAAGTTCTTGATCTTCGTACAGATCTTGATCTACGTACAGGAGACCGGCTGTAAAGTGAGAAAAACAAAAAGAAAATCGTCAGGCCAAGTCTCTTAACACTCTTTACCAAATACAATATACAAGTGCATAAAAGCATTACCTGCGGTATGGCTCATATGCAGGACTCATGGACCTGTCATAGGATGGTCCCCTGTACTCATCGTACACAGGGCTACGAGCACGCCCATAATCAAGACTTGGTCGATCTTTCCTATAAGGACTTCGTGACCTATAAGGACTATCACCACGACGACCATAATCTCTTTTAGGGCTGATTGATCGGGATCCTCTCTCACCGTCATCCCTTAAAGCATACTCCATTGATACCACCCTGTCCAGAATTTTGCTGCAACAAAACGCCATAATCATCAGTACTATAAGTAGCAATCATGAGACCATAAATGAATAAAAGAAATAGCTCTACAAGAACAAACCTCATGTGTGTACACTCGAGAGCTTTTGTGGCCTCTTCTTGTGTTTCAAACTGCACAAATGCAAAGTTGCGCCTGATACGAACATGGAGAACATTTTCGTACAGTTCAAAGTGTTTCTCGATATCACGAACCCTTGTGCGGATGGGATCAAAGTTGATTATAAGCAGCGTTTTAGTTGGTCTCTGGTTTGCCACTGACTTGGACCCATCTCGGTGCCGACCACGCTCACCCTGCCACAATATTCAGGTCAAATTCTCAACTAAATTCCATAGATTAATGTACAATTATTATAATCAAACATGTACACGGCAACATACTCTAGCCCATTCCACAGTCAGTTTGCGTCTGTCATATTCAAATGGGGTATTATCAAGAGCATGAATCGCATCTTCAGCATCACGCTCATCCTCAAAGTAAACAAAAGCAAATCCTGCAAGCACAGAAAAAAGTAAGGCATCTATACGAACAACGGAACAAATTCAGATAAGATTTCACAAGTGGTTTCCAAAATCAACTTTGTGTGTTATCCTCTCTAACAAAAGAGAATTAGAATAACTCAAAAGTTGGAATATCATATGTCAACCAACTCGATCACCATTTACCAAGAAATTTCGACTGCTTTTACTATGTTGGATTGTTTGAGTAACTTGAGATGAAGACATAGGTACCAAAACATGGCTATAACGCCCCATGCCCCTAAGAGTGCTATATGCAGTTGTGCACCAATAAACGTTATTGGTGTGTCACCTTAGCATCCACCCAATAACACTACAATAACTAAAACACCCTCTCCAGCTATAAATGTTATTGGTGCATGTGGGTCACATAACACACCATCAAAAATACCCACTTACTTACAAAAAAAAAAAAAAAAAAAAAAAAAAAAAAAAAAAAAAAAAAAACGGTCTCCAATAGACCCACGAGGGGACGAACGGCGTGTGCAGCGGTGCAACATGGTGCCTAAAAAAAACTCAATAACATGATGTTGGTGCATTGCACCGTGCGCTCTAACTATTAAATTCAATTCCAAACATTTGCACCGTGCGCTCTAATTATTAACTTCAATTCCAAACATATTTAATTTGCATACTCATATTCCTGGCCAATAGCCAGTGACTAGAAATCAAGCTCTATACTCGTAATACTTCAATGAAGCCATTACTAGTTCTTCAACAGCAACCAACCAACATGACAACATGTTACAGATTCATTACTGCTATTACTTCGACTAATAAGCAAAATAATAAAGTTAAGTTATCATAGAATTTGCAGGATGAGCAAGACATATATGAATGCATTGAGCATTAGGCATTGTTATTGTCTACAAGACAAGCAATATCTGCTTAGTTCATTTCACCTGCCTAACACCAACACCTAGATATTTCAGCCAAATTCACTCTATATATTCTATGACTCTACAACATATCCCTCTCCCTCTTCTTCCCAAAATCAAGAATCTTACGGGATGGGCACCAGCATAAGCAAATGCTATCTACTTTCGCATGTCAAACCTCGCACAGGTTGAATTTTTTTTGTTAAAGCAAACAATTGTTATGCCTTATAATGTACATTGCTTCATATAAAATGCATACATCTATGTTTTATGTAGAGAAATCACAAGGAGAAGAACATTTCTACGTCATTCATTCTCACATTCTTCATAGCTTTTGCTACAATGTACTGAAAGCAGCAACCAACAAGTTCAACATAAAAAATTTAGCAGGGCAGGGAGGGTGTGCTGATGTGTAAAAAGGCTGGATAGATTCTCGAACAAAAGATTCTGCAAAACCAGGGCATGGATTACCAATTGCTATCAAAAGGATCAAGAAACACGGAGCCCAGGGCTTAGACGAATGGAAGGTGGTTCAGATTGATTAATATGATTTACTATTACAGTATAATTTTGAACGATGATTTTTTATTTATCTTTTAATTTAAAATGCTTGTTTATTTTGACATGTAGAACGAACTGATGATTTTAAGCAACTTTCATCATCCAAATGTGGTCAAGATGTTGGGATATTGTGCAGAAGGTGTGCACAGGATGCTTGTGTTTGAATTCATACCATTTGGAAGCTTGGAGGAGAATCTCTCAAGAGGTAGGTGATTAATTCAGCTCAAAAAACTTGTCATATAAATTGAATATTAAAAAGGAAGTAGACTGTAGTAGACACGTAAACTGGAGAAACAGAATGAAGATAGCAACGGGATTAGCAAGGGGTTTAGAGTACCTTCACACAATGGCCACACCAATCATCCATCGTGACATTAATAACATGTTGATGATGTCAGTAACAGATATATAACCTCTGGATTCAACAGGCTTTGCAGCATCTCCATTATGTACAAACGAATCAGAATTTGGGAGATAATGCAATAGCTTCTGGAAAAAGACCGTCCACAATGAAGGAAGATGATTAGGTGGACGTAATTGTGGAAAGATGTCTAGTACTACACGCTGCAGTGGCGGAACATGTCCCTGTAACAAGTATATGTTAGAACACGGAAAATTTGTTGTCATGCAAAATCATATGAATCTGCATTCATATACTATATATATGCATGATGATGGCAAAAACCCCATACGTATACCAAAATTGCATAAAGCCCTAGAATCTTATACATAGCAAATCGGTTATTTAAAAGATGATAACCTCCTTAATGCTACCGTAATCAATCTCGGTATTAAAAGAGAGCATGAAATCATCATGTAAATTCTCCATTTCATCCACGTACCATGCCTCTAATAAATAGCCAAGAAAATTATTGTCATAAAAGACATACGTGCACAGAAAGATTCAGGTTCAATAACAACTACGGAGTACATGATTTTAAACTCTAAAAGCTCCCACGAGAGTTTTAACACATCCAACAATGGAGACCAAAAGGTTTTCCGTGTGATGTACAGTTACTTACTGAACCGCATGAGTCATTTCAGTAACTAGGTAGCCTGCCTAGGCATAAAAGCACATTTAAACAATAATCAAGAAGTAATAACCCTGATCCATGGTTCATACTTTTTATGCCTGGGAAAAGAAAGCATTTATCGAGTTAAAGAGAAATATGATCACTTGTAATCTACCACATGTAATTCTCTACAACTTAACTTAAGAACATCATTTTCAGAATATCTCATACCTCACACGGGTTCCCTATCCTAGTTTTATATCACATGTGATATATTTAACAAAAAGCTTATATAAAACAGAGTCTCTAATGCTAGTTTCAAATCACATAAATCTGCTTAATTCTCTTATGACTTTCAACTAACTCGAAATCGCGCATTATATACATGAATAAAGCTTCACAAGAATCAGAAATTCAAAACATTATATGAACAAAATCATTAAATTAGTAACTGTGAGCTTACTTTTGGTGTTTGATCGATGCATCTGTAGGCGATAATCTCTTCTTTATATGGAGCCTTAAAATCCGCCTAGGTCGCAACCGTATTTCCCCCAATTTTTTGTTCCAAATCCATAAAACCTAATTTTTTTCTTCAAAAATCATAATGAATTAGATTATAATTTGATCGTATAGCTTTAGATTTGATGATTAACAATTTGATTGTGATCGATTACCTTGATGAAACATATCAGAAATCGAATCTCCAAAATTTGATCCAAATCGTGGTTGTTTGTTAACATGAAGATAACAGTGATAATGAAAAGAGAAGATTTTGATAATCAATTGATGAGTTAAAGATGGAAATTGCGTTTTAGAAAGTAGTTATTGAAGACGGTTGAATGGAGAGAAACTGGGAGAGAGAACATGCACTAAAGTGTGTTTGTATGTGTTTTATGAGTGTTTAATATGATTTTTAGTTTATATACGTGACCAGAATACCCTTGCAGTGTAAATGTTATTTTTAATCTTGACCATTAGATCACAATGAATGGAAGGTAGGGATTGATCCCTTTGTATGTAAGGAATGTTTCGTCATCAAATAATCTTTTATCATTAATTATAGATAAAATATACTGAAACCTTAAACAACAATAAGACTAATATTTTACGGTGAAATGAATCGCGCATGATTAGAAGTTAAAAGAAGAACAATTTTTGCTTTATTGACTTCGCAATACACCGTTTGGACATTTATATGCAAATGCTATGGTAACTTCAAACAATTAAGGAACATTATGTTTATAATTCTGGGGAGAAGGAATGGGATTAATGTTAGGTTTTATCATCGGTAGGATAAAGATAATCAAACCGGATATCTCAACGAATCATGTAATCTCTTTTCAAAAGAAACTATTCGACAATAATTTGTGTTACACGGATATTTTTTTGGAATAATTCATAGATACAAGAACTCTTTTGCTTATGAGTGCTTAGATTTTCAAATGTTTTCCCATACAGATTTGTTTCTCTTATACAGAGAAGAAACTCATTCAATGAAATTATGAAAATTAATCAACCAATTAATCTCTTCATAATGTTCTTCCATTATAGAAATAGTGGTTAAAAGAGCAATTGATTATGATCATTAAGTCGAAGTTAAAGTTGTCCTTGAATAGGCCAGAGACCGTTACAAGTTAGTAGGAAATCAGTTTCAGCAAACGCTGGTGAGCTTGCTCACTGAACGACCTTGCTCCTTGAGTATACTGATCACTGATGAGTTCTCTCACTTATTAGATTTCACACTGAAGGGTTGAACCACACTGAAGGGTTGAACCCTCTGACGAGACTGCTCCCTAATGAGATAGTTCATAGTCTACTCACTAAAGATTATAACTCACTGAACTTATCAGCTTGATGAGGTCGTTCAGAGTTTGCTCATTGAACTCATCAGCTATCTAATTTCTACAACACCACTATTTAAGTTAGGGAGGTTCAGTGACTTAGCGAGTGTATACTTCGTACCTCCAAACCCATTTCCAAGCATGACCTGAACCCTCAATTGCACTAAATTTCTAACAATCCTCTCCAATTTAGTACAATTTTTTTTACATGAGATTAAACAATTAAACAAGACTTATGCATAAATGAAAATATCTTGAAGATTGAACTTCCATCTTAGTAAATTACATATTCCAAATATTCGAGAATCAGGGTGTTCTAAAAATTGAACCAGTCAATTTGAATAACTGAAGATAACATACACGCAAGTTTTCAAACACTTTAAACCTATCCTGGCCTATACATGCAATGTGTCCATATCCATTCACGAATGTATCCAAAACAAAATGTCCAAAGCTTTCTTGAAGCGCCAAAACTTCACATTCACATAGGTAGTTCCTTTCATTCATGCACCTGCTCTTGCACTTTTTTTAAATGAGCTATTAAGAAGTTGATACTTCAACCTAACCATTGCAGGTCTGAGCACATAGCTTGGGATGATATGTAAATTCATGTGCTCCGGTTTCTGAGTGTAAGCTTTCCACATTGAATTAAGCTCTTAAATTTCATTAGGCGGGAATTGTGTGTCTTAACAATCAAAGACTAAGGTGGACTTTAAACCCATCCCTTTAGCAGACTTTATAACCAAACCCTTCGTCAAGTGATCAGCTAAATTTTGTTGTGATCTTACAAAAAAATATTTAGAAATTACCCCATTCGTGATAAGTTCATGAATAATGATATGCCTGACACCAAAATGTCTTGACTTCCCATTGTACATTTGGCTATAAGCCTTTGCCAATGTAGTAGCTCTATCACAATGGATAGAAATGGGTGTTATAGGTTTAGGCACAATGGAATCTCAAGAATGAGGTTTCATAACAATTCGGCTTCTTTACCAGAAGATGCTAAAGCCACAAATTCATATTCCATTACTGAGCTTGTGATGCAAGTTTGCTTCTTGGAAGCCCATAAGATGCCACCTCCCCCACACAAGAATACCCAACCACTTGTTGAAGAATTAACTTTAGCATTGTTGATCCAACTAGCATCATTGTAACCCTCCAAAACTGAAGGTTATTTAGTATAAGATAAACTATAGTCCATAGTTTTCTTTGAATGCTTCAGTACCCGCCAAATTACTTTCCAGTATAAGTACTAGTATTACTAGTGTATCTACTTAGTAAAACAATATCATGCCTTGTACAAGTCATGACATACATCAAGCAAGCAATTACCTTTGAATACTCAAGTTGTGATGCAACTTTACCATTATTAGGCGTCAGCTTCTCGCTTTTATCTATAGGAGGACTCACTGGAGTACAATCAAAGTAATTAAATTTCTTCAGTTCCTTCTTAATATAATGCGACCGAGAGATAAAAAATCCTTTACTTTCATGCTTGATCCTTATACCAAGGATAACATCAGCCTCATGTCATCCTTTGTTACGTCAACCTGATTTTGGTTAGTCCCAAAGATCAACATGTTATCAACATATAGACAAATGATGACTCCTCTACCAAATTCATCAATTTTGTTGTATACACATTTTTAGATTGGTTTAGATGATAACCACTAGAGAAAACCACTGATGCGTGGTTTTGTAACCTTACAACAGGTTTTACCTCTCGAGGGATCTCAAGAGGCTTACAACCCCACCAGGCAGTGTACCTGACCGATGTAGTATAGTGTAGTGGTAAGTACGGGGGATTGATCGTTCTCCACAGGGAATAGTGTTCGTTAGGTGTGAAAGACTACTCTAATTAGGTCTAAGGGTTGAGGAAGATTCTTTTTATGTTTTTATAATTTTTATGAAAGCAAGTAAAATCTCGGGTTTGAAAGAGTGGGCGGAATTAGTTGCTAGCCAACTAACCCAAATTACTACGAATGCAAATAAAATAAATAACAAAAATGAAAATGTGATGAGAAACTTATGTGTAGAGAAATGTGTTTACTTAGATTTCCTTACTCCCTAACTATCTTTTACCGGTTAATTAGTGTGTATTAGTCGCGTGGATGACGGGTGTATTCCTTAATACCATTCGTGGGGTGGCGTACTTACTTCCCCAACTCTACAAGCTCCTACTTCACTCCTATGTCGAGCCGGCTAGGAAGCTCCTAACATGGGATCACTAGAATTCGCTTGTGCATTAAATACAACCATAAAAACCTTTAGTACGCCTTTGGTTCATGTTTCTTAAGACGTTCAAGCAAGTTACCGAATAGGAAGTTAGCCAGTTTTCTTAAGCCTAACATAGATAAACAATCATCCAATACAACTAATAACACACTAATAACCAATAATCAATAGCTAGGTTTCATTAGATCTAAGCAAACACAAGATAAATTTAGCCTAACATGTTAATCAAAAGACAAGAATAAGATAAAATCAAACAACACATAGACATATTGAATGATTAATTGATAACTTATCTTCAATGTAACATGGAAGATCTCAAGGCAAAAAGCCTTGAAAAAGAAGCTAAAATCGTCTTAGGGTTTTCTCCCAAAATTCCACACACTAAGCTCTCTCTTAATGACAAAAAATTAGAAAACTATATATAGATTTTTGGATCTGACGGCGTCACGTTATGGAGTGTGACGCCGTCACCTCGCCGCTTTTAGGGTTCCCGGATGACCTTCTCGACGCCGTCCCTCTTTAGCTCTTCAAAAATCCATTCTGGCTTGTCAAGGCTTGACGCCGTCTAACCTTGAACGTGACGCCGTCCCTCTTTGATTTAAGCCGTGACGCCCTTGATCAAGTTAAAGCATGACGCCGTCAGAATTCACATGGTATTTTCACTGGCTTATCATGAGTAAATTTCACGTCCACCTTTTCTTGCCAAGGCATGACGCCGTCTGGGGTTAAATGTGACGCCGTCAAAGGTAACTTTCAGCCGATTTTTGAGACTTTGCCGTTTTCTTCACTTTTATGCTCCAAAAACGTCCAAAATGCCTCCTTTTCCAGATTTCTCCTCAAAAGTACCTAAAATGACAAAAGGAACGATTTAGGGCAATATTTGATCAAATAAATACGATTTAAGGCTTAAATGACCCCTTAAAAGCGGTACACTTTTCGCTTCATCAAATACCCTTACACTTGAGATTTGCTTGTCCTCAAGTAAATGCGCTTTTATTCTAATCAAAATACAAGTTAGGGGTCATTTAATGCAAACATAAAAGTAATTACAACAAATAATCGTTCCACTTCAATCATAATAAGCACGGAGATTACATACTAGCACCTCACAAGTAGTGTTTAGATACTCACATCTCTCAAGTGTCATCAAAATAAATCTCATAAATGAAAACGGATAATATCTCTCACTACCTGTCATAGCAAATAGATTACCATAGGCTTGGGAAAGGATCGAAAACCTCCTCCACTAGGCGTAAGCACCAAAGATAAACTATCAAAGAGGGCTTTTAAATGGGTTATAACGTTAGGTGTAGGGAAAAGGAAAACACGGTTTTGTTGGATAAAGGATATTTTACTGGTGGCGAGTTAAAGATCTTGATCAATTACATGTACTATACAATGTTGCTAAGCCAAGACTCGACTCGATCTTAAGCTAGAAACGAAATAACAAAAACAAAAACATAAAAATAAACATAAAATGAAACGGGATGGTAGTCCGTATGTTTTTTCTATTTTTCATTTTCTCATTTTTTTGTATTTTTCTTGATTTTTCGATTTTTTTTTTTTTTTTTTTTTTTTTTTTTTTTTTTTTTTTTTTTTTTTTGCATACACTCTTGCCCTACCATCCAAAATAATACATCATAGGGGGATTGCATTCCCCTTACACTTGAACTTTTACATAACTTTACAAATACTAATCTAACGACTCGAATTAAGATAATTGAAAAACTTGGAGTACTTTTAAAACATTTAGCACATATGGGGGTAATAAATGATGTTCATCCCCATTACTCCATTATACTAGTACTTTACCCATGAGTCCCAATCGTCCCAAAACAATATGTACAAGGATATGACTCGACTTAGCAACCATGTAATCAACTAGATAATTAACTTGGGTTTAAACAAATGTTGTCACAATAATGCACTAAAGATGAGTGCATACAAGGTAGGCTAAGGCGATTTGGGTGTACATTTAAGTGGGGTGTAACAAATTCTTCCTTTAAGTAAAATGCTTAAAGGTCGAAACGAAAAGATAGGCTCTGAGGGGTGTACTAGGGGTATCGTGTACTAAAAATGAGTACAACGCAAAGGGGTGTGGGAGAATTACTTGACCAATGTAGCCAATGTAATTATAACAAAAACACAGGTGTAAAACAATGGGTTAATCCTAATGCCTCTTATCATGTAGTAAATCTAACTACACGAATGTAGTCTCACTTGTGGCCTCGGAATGGTCCTAACGCAAGTTCTAGAATCTAAGTGCTACCGGTACACACATCATAGCATAAATGCTTTTCCTACCAATTCTAGGGGCGAACCTCACATATTTGGGGTGGAAAATTTTTTAGTGGTACGGTTTTTTGTGCTAGTCATATAACTCCTATCCGTGAGACGCTCATTAAGATCAAAGTTTCACTCCTAAGTGTTGTAAAAAATTTTAAATTTGGCACTAAAATTACCCTAACAGGTATTTATCTCAGTTTTATTACACATCTATTATTAAACAAACAAAAATCAAGCGCAATGGCATTCTCTAAAATCGTACTTTTACCCCCCCCCCCCTTTACACTTAAGATGAACATTGTCCCCAATGTTCAAATAACAAGATGTAAAAGTAAATAAGGTAAAAGAATGAAATCAAATACTCCCCTGATTCGCTCGGTGGATAATGAAATTACACGGTTAGATCTTCCTCCAAAGTAATGTAGAAGCTCCATGACTAATGCATCGCCACAAGCTTGATTCAAAACATTTCCTTGTCCAAAATAACCTGTTAAACCTGAGAAAACAAACACGAAAACCTGCATAACATCGGCGGGATAAAATCTATATATAAGGATATAATGCTTGTGGAATGATAACTTTGCAGATTCCTGGAGATTATAAGTTGGAGATTTTAATAAAAACTTTTTATGAAAACAAAACTTTCAAAAATTTCTGAAAATTAAATCTGACGCCGTCAGGTTATAAACCCTGACGCCGTCAGAAATGACCTGACAAAAATTCTCATTTTAAGTTTCCGGAAAATTTCTGGAAAAACCTTTACCTTACTTCCTGGGAATCCTGCAAAACATCATTATGACTCGATACAAGCATTTGACTCAAACAAATACTAATATGTATGTTAATTTATTATTATTACGATTCATGTTCATTTGTGTTCTAATAAACCGATTTAGATTTCCCTTACACTTATCTTTTGCAAAATACCTTTATATGTAGTTAAGACGAAGTTAAAAACAACATAAAGCATTTTCACAAATTACTTTTGAACATGAATCAATAATGATAAAAATTAAACATACATACGGAAGCAAATAAAATCAAACAAACAAATAAATAAACACACAAAGCAAATAAAGCTTGGGTTGCCTCCCAAGAAGCGCTTGTTTTTGTTCGAGTCACGAGCCTGACTCTACCCTTATTTAACAAAAATAGGGGAGGTTTTCCCTACACTTAGGATTAAGTGTGGGTGAAAGTAGCGATACACACCCTTAGGGTGGAAATATGCCACGTGAGGAAAGAGTGACGGGTGAATTATATGCTCAAAGGTGCGGGATCCTATCATCATAACCTTACCTAATTCAATTGGGTTAGTGGGCGGATTAAGATTTTCTCCTAAAAAGGGATCATCTTCTATCAACTTCGAGAGATTCCTAGTTGGGAATCCATCTTGACCTAATAAACCCGGTTTAAACCCATAATGTTTCTTGTGATCAATCATAAATGGGTGATGTAAGTATGTAAGGTCATGGTTCACTCCTATATTTTCTTCCTCACTACAAGGCTTAATGTCTACTACCTTAAACTTAAGACTACCCGGACTATATGTTTTGATGGGTGGATCGGGACCTAATTCAATTCCTAAATTTTCATCCAAGGATGGAAGATTAGGTAACGGTTTTGGTTGAGGCTCCGGCTCATCAAAACTAGGAACTTCCATAGGACTAAAAGAAAGGTTGTGATCACTAAAAGCATTCAAACCTATTTCTTCTAGTTGTGTTTGGTCCAAGGGCTCTACCTCTATTGGGGTTCCTATAGTCTCCTCAACTTCTTTCGGGTAAGTCACGGGCGGTGTGTGTGCCTCAAATGATGGTTGAGTATTTTGTGGGCTTATGGTGTTTACCTCATCATTCCACCTGTCAAGATCACCTATATCCTCATCAATTGTTTTCTTAGGTAGTGATGATAACAAACCTAGCGCTTCATCCAACTTATGGTTTATTGCTTCGGCTCTATCCACAATTCCTTGGCAAACTAGGTCGCATTTCCTATTGGCCTCACTAAAATGAGATCCTAAACATGGAGGTTGTTCATAAGAATCTATCCTAGGTGAAGGCTCATATGATTTATAGGTGTCTCTAAATGAGGTATTTTGAACTCCTTGGTGTTCTAGCCACTCAACCATATCTTGCAATCTTAGAAGTCTAAGTGAAAAGTCCATTTGAAGCAAATTACAAACAAAATCACAAAGAAAATATAGACTACGAGAAAGCTACAAAATAAAAAGAAAAAATCTCACTTGATAGGAATCTTGTGAGTAGACCTAATAAAAATAAAATTTCAACCTAAGCAATAACTACTCCCCGGCAACGGCGCCAAAAACTTGATGCGTGGTTTTGTAACCTTACAACAGGTTTTACCTCTCGAGGGATCTCAAGAGGCTTACAACCCCACCAGGCAGTGTACCTGACCGATGTAGTATAGTGTAGTGGTAAGTACGGGGGATTGATCGTTCTCCACAGGGAATAGTGTTCGTTAGGTGTGAAAGACTACTCTAATTAGGTCTAAGGGTTGAGGAAGATTCTTTTTATGTTTTTATAATTTTTATGAAAGCAAGTAAAATCTCGGGTTTGAAAGAGTGGGCGGAATTAGTTGCTAGCCAACTAACCCAAATTACTACGAATGCAAATAAAATAAATAACAAAAATGAAAATGTGATGAGAAACTTATGTGTAGAGAAATGTGTTTACTTAGATTTCCTTACTCCCTAACTATCTTTTACCGGTTAATTAGTGTGTATTAGTCGCGTGGATGACGGGTGTATTCCTTAATACCATTCGTGGGGTGGCGTACTTACTTCCCCAACTCTACAAGCTCCTACTTCACTCCTATGTCGAGCCGGCTAGGAAGCTCCTAACATGGGATCACTAGAATTCGCTTGTGCATTAAATACAACCATAAAAACCTTTAGTACGCCTTTGGTTCATGTTTCTTAAGACGTTCAAGCAAGTTACCAAATAGGAAGTTAGCCAGTTTTCTTAAGCCTAACATAGATAAACAATCATCCAATACAACTAATAACACACTAATAACCAATAATCAATAGCTAGGTTTCATTAGATCTAAGCAAACACAAGATAAATTTAGCCTAACATGTTAATCAAAAGACAAGAATAAGATAAAATCAAACAACATATAGACATATTGAATGATTAATTGATAACTTATCTTCAATGTAACATGGAAGATCTCAAGGCAAAAAGCCTTGAAAAAGAAGCTAAAATCGTCTTAGGGTTTTCTCCCAAAATTCCACACACTAAGCTCTCTCTTAATGACAAAAAATTAGAAAACTATATATAGATTTTTGGATCTGACGGCGTCACGTTATGGAGTGTGACGCCGTCACCTCGCCGCTTTTAGGGTTCCCGGATGACCTTCTCGACGCCGTCCCTCTTTAGCTCTTCAAAAATCCATTCTGGCTTATCAAGGCTTGACGCCGTCTAACCTTGAACGTGACGCCGTCCCTCTTTGATTTAAGCCGTGACGCCCTTGATCAAGTTAAAGCATGACGCCGTCAGAATTCACATGGTATTTTCACTGGCTTATCATGAGTAAATTTCACGTCCACCTTTTCTTGCCAAGGCATGACGCCGTCTGGGGTTAAATGTGACGCCGTCAAAGGTAACTTTCAGCCGATTTTTGAGACTTTGCCGTTTTCTTCACTTTTATGCTCCAAAAACGTCCAAAATGCCTCCTTTTCCAGATTTCTCCTCAAAAGTACCTAAAATGACAAAAGGAACGATTTAGGGCAATATTTGATCAAATAAATACGATTTAAGGCTTAAATGACCCCTTAAAAGCGGTACACTTTTCGCTTCATCAACCACTTCTTCAAATTTTTTATGCCATTGCTTAGGTGCTTGTTTCCGTCCATATAAGTATTTCACAAGTTTGCACAACATTTCCTGGCATGATGAAGCTCTGAGGTTGGTTCATGTAAACCTCCTCATCCAATTCCCCATTCAAGAATGTTCTTTTCACACACATTTGAAGAATAACCAGATTGTGAATTGCTACTAAGGCAATCAGCAATCTAATGGTTGAGATACGAGCCACTGGAGCATATGTATCCAAGTAGTCTATCCCCTAACTTTTGCCTAATTTCTTGAATGACCAATCTAGCGTTGAACTTTTTAGTAGTTCCGTCTACCTTCATATTTCTTTTGAAGAATCATTTGCTATCCAAAGATTTGCAACCAGGAGGTAGATCAGTCAACACCCAAGCCCACGATGGAATCCATTTCATCATTGATTGCTTCTTTTCAGAAAACAACATCTTCAGATTTCATTGCTTCATCAAATATTTTTGGATCATCCTTAACATTAAAACAATAGGATTGTCGGTCAGAGACCTCATCTGTTGATCCTTCAATTAAGTATAATTGAAATTCATGTCTAAATGATTTTGGTTTCCTATTTTATTTTTTATTTTTAAAGCTCAAGTTGCTGATCAACAGCCTTTTCAGCGACTTCTTTATTACTATCCTTATCAATTCCACTTGCACTTGGAAATCATACATAATATTAAAACAATAGGAGCGTTGATCGGAGACCTTATCCCTTGATCCTTCAATTAAGTAAAATTGAAATTTAAATGATTTTGGTTTCCTCTTTCTTATTTTCGAAGTTTAAGTTGCTGATCAACAACCTTTCTCGAGACTTCTTCATTGCTATCCTTATCAGCTCCACTTGTACTTGGAACCATATGATTTAGTCTAGGTATAGATGAGAAGCGATTCTTATCGAAGATTGCATCACTTGATTCAACTACAGAATTAAATGAAACAAATTCATTGGGTTCAATAACATAAAACTTATATGCCTTGGAATGCTCAGCATAGCCAGTATACATGCAATCTTACATCTATCACCTAATGTTTTCATCTTTGGATCAGGAGTCTTACAACAACCTTACAAAACCAAGCACGAAGATAATACAAGTTTGGCTTTCTTTTAGTCCAAATTTTATAAGGAATAATCTTGTTCCTTTTGTTAGGTATTCTATTAAGCAATAGCAAGCTGTTAACATAGCTTCACCCCAAAATCCTTCACTTAACCCTGAATAGGATAGCATGGAATTGACCATTTCTTTCAGGACCTCATTCTTCCTCTATGATATACCATTTTGTTATGGTGCAGAGGGAGCAGTAGTCTCATGGATAATTCCCACATATTGGAAGTATAATGCATTCATATATTCACCTCCCCTGTCTGTTCCAAGTCTTTTTATTAAGGCTTCTTGTTTCATTTCTACTTCAGCTTTATATACTTTAAATTTATCTAATGCTTCAGCCTTAGTATGTAACAAATAAACATAACAAAACCTAGAATCATCATCAATAAAATTCAAAAAGTATTTCTTGTTCCTCAAAGTAGGAGTTGCATGCAAATCACATAAATCACTATGTATTAACTCCAAAATTCCAGTGCCATGTTTTACATTTTGGAAAGGTTTCTTAGTGATTTTAGTCAACAGACATGTTTTACACTTTTCATTGTTCATGTCAAAGGCTGGTATTAATCCATCTTTTGACATCTCTTGCATTCTTTTAAAGTGTACATGGCTTAGTCTAGCATGCCATTGAGTTGAATCATTCTTATTAGAAGTAGACATAAAGGTATAATTAACCTTGTCATGATTAATATTAACTCTAAACATTTGGTTGCATAGATAACCAAAACCAACAAATATTCTATGTTTTGAAAAAAACAAGCTTATCAGATTCAATAACTTGTTTATAACCACAATTATTCAAAACACTACTGGAAACCAAGTTCTTTCTAATTTGTCATACATGAAAAAAACAAATAAAGAAACAACTTTTCCATAACTAAAACTTAAATCCACACTTCCACGTACATGCACAAGAGTTGTTGACTCATTTCTCATATGAAGAATTGATTCATCATTTAGTGACTTGTAAGTCTTGAACCAACATATATCCTTGCATACATGGATAGTAGCACAAGAGTCAACCCACCACGCAATATCATGATCTTGCACAAAGTAAGCCTGTAACATAATAATTCTAAAAAGAATTACTCCCTCCGTCTCAATTTATTTGTCAGGAGAGAGAAAACACAAAGTTTAATAAAAGTATGGCCACTTTAATTTTCAACCACTAAAATGGAATATTCCTCCACTAGATTCTCTAGTTTTTACTAAATATGGAAAGTGGACAATTAATTTGAGACATCCATAAAAGGAAATATGGACAATTAAATTGAGACGGAGGGAGTATTATATATAGGGTTTTCCTAACTTGTGCCCTAGGGGCACAAGTTAAGCACAACAAGAGTACACAAGGGCCCACGAAAAAGTACATAAGGATCCACATAAAAGTACAAACAAATGTACTTTTATGTGGGTCCTTGTGTACTTTTGGTGTGCTTAACTTGTGACCCTAGGGCACAAGTTAGAAAAACCCTTTATTACCAACATTAACACCTCTACAATCCTTTTTCAAGTGTCCAGTTTTACCACACTTCCAACAAGTCAATTTATATTTTTTGTTAGGATTAGCCTTGTTGTTATCCTAATGTTTGCGTTTGCCCTTATTGTCATTGTACCTGGTGGAGTTATTATGTTCCACCATATTGAAAACAAACGTATCAACAACATTGTTGCTCTTTGGCTTGTCACCCTTGTGCGCCCTGAGTGATTCCTCAATACACAAATGATTGCCCAACTCAACAAGAGTTAACTCCTTTCTCTTATGTTTCAAAGTATGCTTGAAATAATTACAAGAAGGAGGGAGTTTATCAATGACAGGAGAGACTGAAATAGCCTCATCCATGTTCAGTTTGTGTTGTGTGAATTGATCAAGTATATGAAGAAGTTCATTGTATTGGTCCATGACCGGTCTAGAATCAATCATTTTGTAATTATTAGAATTACTCAATTGGAAATTTTTACTCGAAGCATCTCCTGACATATACTTAGTTTGCAAAGAGTCCCATAGTTCTTTTTTCTGACCTAATCCACGGTAGCATCATAACCATCTTCTCGAATTGGTGTGCTAAGAACATACAACACACTCATTCTGGAAAGGAAGAAGTGCATCTTCTTTTGCCATATCCTAAAATCCATGCCTTCAAACTTTTCCAGTTTGGAGAAATTAACCGCCATATGCTTCATTGTAGCCACCTTTGACTATCACAAAATAGTTTCTTTTGATTGTTGGGGTTTTCTCACTAGTAGGGTAAAGGTAATCAAACCGTGTATCCCAATGAATCGTGTAATCACTTTCCAAAAGAAACTATTCGACCTTAATTACTTGGGTTACACGAATATCTCCTTGGGATAATTTAAGGAGTTATTTTCTTGATTTAGGCACAAATACAATAACCCTTTTACTTATGAGTGTTTAGGTTTTCGTATGTTATCCAATGCAGATTTGTTTCTCTTATATATAGAGAAGAAACTTATATAATGAAATTATGAGAATTAATCAGCCAATTAATCTCTTCATAATGTTCCTCCATTATAGCAATACTGGTTGCAAGAGCAATTGATTATAATCAGAAAGCCGCAGTTAAAGTTGCCATTGAATAAGTTAAAGACTGCTACAAGTTAGTAGGAAATCAGTTCCAACAATCGCTGATGAGCTTGCTCACTGAACGACCTTGCTCCTTGAGTATACTCACCGATGAGTTCTCTTACTGGTGAGCTTTCCCACTGAAGGGTTGAATCATCTGATGATACTACTCCCTAATGAGGTGTTCAGAGTCTACTCACTAAAGAGTATAACTCATTGAACTCATTCAGCCTGATGAGGTCGTTCAAAGTCTACTCACTGAAGAGTATAACTCACTTACCTAATTTCTACAACACCTCTATTTGAGTCAGGGAGGTTCAGTGACTTAATGAGTGTACACTCTGTATCTTCAAACTCAAGGTTAAATAACTTAATGAGTGTACCCTCCGTATCTTCAAACTCATTTTCAAGTATGATCAGAACTTCAATTACACTAAATTTCCAAAACAATTAATAGGTAGAGAGGTTTAAAAAAAAAAACTTATATATGGGTTTAAAAGAGGGCAGCAAAAACCCCAATATGAAGGGCAAGCTTAGAGTTTAGCATAATGAAACTTTTAAATATAGTTTTCACTTTCCACTAGAGTTTAACATTATGAAACTTTTAAATATTTCAAATAGCTCACACTTCTTTTCTATTCTTTTTTTAACTTATCCTTTTCTTAAAAAATTTACAAACCAAACGCACCTTTAATACTTTGTTAGTTTTATTTTTGAATTGTCATGTTGTCAAATAAATCAATTGTAATTTTGAAATCCAAAAACTTTTTGCCCAGGACAAAATAAAAAAGGGATTATCATATATAAATGTATATAAGTAGTCACTTTTTATAGTTTTGTGTAGCGAATAAAAAATTTTGCATATTCAGGTAACCAACTTTCAAATTCCGTCATTTTGGTGTAGCCTTTTACCTCTCCAACCGGTATTAGGTTATCTCGTTTTTTTCAATTTCTTTTATTTCCTAAATGGCATTCACCTAGGATAATTACAACTTATTCGCTACGTATAAATGAAAAATGTGACAAGTTAGATACATTTATAAATGGAAAATATAACAAATTAGGTATATATAAATGAAAAATGTTACAATTTAGATACATATAAATGAAGAGATTGGCCAAAAAATATAATGACATGGATTGGTACATTTGTTAGTCTAACAAAAAAGAAAACAACTATCTAATTTTTAGCTAAATTGGGTGTTTAGGTTTATCA